>PVKP010039609.1:0-20050 GCA_004027715.1 Plecturocebus donacophilus
CACAGAGCTGCGCAGATGGAGGCTGACTTGTGTGACAAGGGCAAGGATGCTTCTGCCAGGGAAAGTGCCGGCCCCCTCCCTGCGGAGAGCCCTGCTGAGAACAGCTATCCCCAAGGGAGGTGGAAGGGGTGAGGAGGGTGGGGAGGGGGAGGGCCTCGGGGTACCTGCCTCACAGGGTCTGTTATTTCCAGGCTGGAAATCCCGAGAAGGTTCTCCATTTTTGCTTTAACATCTTCGTCAAATCCTCCTGAAATCAACCACAGGCAGGGCGGTGGGGGGAGGGTCTTTGGAGGAGGGGGGTTACACTGGCACTGGGACCTGCAGGCCTGGGTGCCAGGGCCATGGGCGGGCAGCGCGGAGAGCCACTGGCCAGGCCCAGCCCCGAGTGTGCCGGCCAAGGAGACCTGGGCAGACAGGCCAGCTGCTTCTCTTTAAACACGTGAAATATATTCCTTATTTTTAAAAGCGAGAAAATAGAAATAAGACTGTGTTGCCAGCAGCACCACCCGGATACCAAGTGGCCCTTCCTGCTGGCTGCAGCCTGACCCACAGGTGTCCAGGGCTCACACAGTTTGCCACTGTGATTTACACAACCAATGGGATATCCTGGGGCACCCGAACCCGTAAGGCCTGTGGGCACCAGCGTGAACAATCCTCCCAGTGTCTGTGGAAATACTCGCTGTGAAAGGCTGGCAGTGCCCCAGTCACAGGGGTGGCAGGTGGGGCCATGGCCAAGGGACACTGCAAATATCAATATTAACACAGCTCCTTAGTGTGGGGCACATGTGTGTCTGTTCTATCATTTCCACCCCTTTCTACATATTCTAAGTAGTTCAGGGTCAGCAGCTGAGAAGTCTGATCTGATTCCGGATCCTCTCACTGGCTGCACCCCCGTCTTGGGCTGCCAGCCTGTGGGCCCGGCTCTCAGTGCACAGGCACCACACAGTGGCCACAGTTTCCTGTGTGGCCGCACAGCTCACCTCGTCAAGCCCCTGCGACCCCTCCACCCGCACGGCTCACCTCGCCGAGCCCCTGCGACCCCAAGGAGCACCCTGTGCCTGCCCCTGCCTGTGGGTCCTGTTGTTCCCTCAGGTGATCTGGAAGTGAATGCTGGATCCAGGGCCTTCCAGGGCTGGATGCCTGAGCCCCACACCTGCTCAGCCAGGTGTTCAGGACGTTTCTGCAGCAAGGTAGAGCTGCTCCCCAGGTCCGACCTTTGCATACATTTCAGCAGGTTCACTGCGTCTGAGGGGTGTCCCCTCAGAACTCTCCAGTCTGCTCTGGGCTTTGGCTTGGAGACTGGGCACAGGCCCAGCCTGAGTGGACTTCAGGGCAGGCGCGTGGCTGAGCTGGGGTAGTGAGACCGCCCTCCCCCCCCATGAGAACCACTACAGTCCAGCAGGGTGTTTGGAGCACTGGGCACTTGGCCTCCTGTCCTTCAGGTCTTCCTAGGAGGAGCCAGCGGGGCTTGGGGTGGCCAGACCAGACGTACCCCGTAGAAGCAACTGCAGACAGGCGGCCAGGGATGGGACTCCTGCAGGGAGCAGCTCACACAGCACAGAGAAGTGGTCGTACCTGGGTCCATGAGAGGGGTGCTCAGCTCCACAGCCCCCCCCAGCCTGACGCAGGCGTCCTGATGAGAGGGGTGCTCAGCCCCACAGCCCCCCCAGCCTGACGCAGGCATCCTGATGAGAGGGGTGCTCAGCTCCACAGCTCCCCCCCAGCCTGATGCAGGCGTCCTGATGAGAGGGGTGCTCAGCCCCACAGTCCCCCACAGCCTGACGCAGGCGTCCTGATGAGAGGGGTGCTCAGTTCTACAGCCCCCCCCAGCCTGACGCAGGCGTCCTGACGAGAGGGGTGCTCAGCCCCACAGCCACCCCCAGCCTGACGCAGGCGGACGTCCTGATGAGATGGGTGCTCACCTCCACAGCATCCCCCAGCCTGACGCAGGCGTCCTGATGAGAGGGGTGCTCAGCCCCATAGCCCCCTGACACAGGCATCCTGGTGAGAGGGGTGCTCACCTCCACAGCCCCCCAGCCTGACACAGGCGTCCTGACTTGGGGCGTCCCTGATCTTGTTCCAGCAGTGCCTGGGGCAGCCCGATCCTTTCCACCCACAGGGCTCAGGGGGTCCAGGGCAGGTTCTGTGTGGTAGGGCTCTCACTTCAACACCGTTTTAGAAACCATATGAGTGAATAGCATCGGGATTCCTTGCTGCCATGCTTTCAGGAGCCATGGGGACCCTGGGGGGTGGCCGGTCATTGTCACTCCCCGCAGCTCCTCTGGCCTCTGAGAAAAGGGCTTCTGCCCCTGGGGCTGCCCTTGACACCCCCTTCCTAGGGCCTCTGAGCGCCTCCTGCCCAACCCTCTCCCTCAGCCACCCCCTATCTCGCTGAGAGGGGTGGTGGCTTTTCCCCAAGGCCCCATGAGGAGGGCAAGACGTCAGGCCTGGCAGCAGCGGGTCAGGGCAGTGTCTGCCCCAAGTGAGGGCTGGTGGCCTTGGCCTGGCCTGGAGTGGAGGTCGGGGCTTCCCACTGCTTGTGCCTCAGTGCCTTCAGCTGTAAGTGAGGTGGGTGACAAACGCTGCCCCAGGTGTGAGCACAGGCGAAGGCTGGGCGATGCCTGATGCCGCAGCCCCTAGGCTGGCCTGAAGGATGTGCCACCACTCTGGGAGAGGAGGAGCCCCACCCTGCTCTACGGAAGGTCCTGGTCTATGCAGACGGAGCTGCATCCCAACAGGACAGTGGCAACCAGCTAGAAGCAGTCCTCACCATGAAATTCTTGAATCCTTTGAGTCTGAGCTTTGTGGATCAGGGCACAAGACCCCTGACAGGGTCCTGTCTCCAGCCGCTTGCCCAGCCCGCAGCTCCTGTGCCACCTGCCCCTGAACCCTCCAACTTGAGACAGGACCTGAGGTCAGGACTTAACCGGAAACCCAGGGTTTATCTGCAGCTCTGCTTTTCGCATGGCGTCATCATAGAAGCAGGAGCCTGGGAGCGCCAGGGTGACACCACTGAGGTCCAGCTCCTTGGGACTAACAAGGCCCAGCCTTGCCAGTCAGGACCCACAGTCACGAGACCTTTACAGCTGAGGAAGTGCTTAGGTACCTACAGGGAAACTCCTGCAACAGCGGACAGTTCTGGCATCCCCACAGCCATGGCGGCGTGTGCCTTCTAGATCACTACACTTAGGCTTTCACATGCTCACACACTAAAATGTCCAGGACAGTTTTCTTTCAATCCACAGAGTAATACATTCTTTTTTCTTTTCTTTTCTTTTTTTTGAGACAGAGTCTCACTCTGTCACCCAGGCTGGAGTACAGTTGTGTGATCTCGGCTCACTGTAACCTCTGCCTCCTGGGTTCGAGTGATTCTTCTACCTCAGCCTCCCGAGTAGCTGGGATCACAGGCGCCTGCCACCACACCCAGCTAATCTTTGTATTTTTAGTAGAGATGGGTTTCACCACGTTGGCCAGGCTGGTCATGAACTCTGGACCTCAGGTGATCCACCTGCCTCGGCCTCCCGGACTACTGGGATTACAGGCATGAGCCACTTCGCCCGGCCCACAGAGTAATAAATTCTCACACTGTCGGCTCACCCACAGGTAGCACGGCTTAGTGTTTAAGTAGACAAGACCCTGATATGAGAAAAACGGCGAACAGAGTCGGGCACAACTGCACTGGCCTTCCCAGGGCCCCGCCTCTGTCACTGAGCACCTTTTGGTGACGTCCCCTCACTGCACTCGGCCTTGAATTCTTTCCTGTGCCAGACCCAAGAACCTTCTTGTGGGGTCTGAACAGAGACTGCATTTCCGGCAACAGAATGAAATTCTGGAAGAGCCAAAACCCCTCCTCCTGCCTCCCCATATGCAAGACACACACAGCCTTAGGTGTGGTGCACAGGGGCAGCCTGGGGGGCAGGGGCACGTGCTCCTGACCCTGAACACGTGAGCAGCGTCCCTCAGCGGCCGCTCTGCATGCAGGGCAACCCCAAATGGCTGTTTCCTGCAGTTCTTCTCAGAGGCCTGGCCTGCTTCCCCTTTGTCAGACCTGGGAAGGCCCTCAGTGGATGCTGGACAGGCTGAGGTGGCGGGCACCAGAGCTGCCGTCCACCCTCTGAGGACAGATGGCCAGGGCTTACCTCTGCCAGCCGGTCAGGATGATGCCCTGCAGTGAGCCGGGGGGCCCGCTGCCCGCCACCTGCAGCCACTGTGCGTGGTTCCTGAGGTGGTGTTCTACGGGGGGCAGGGCCTGGCTGGGCCCTGTGGCACCCTTGAAGGCACTGGCTGCCCACAGCCGCAGAAAGCCGCACCGCTGGTACTTCTGCATGAGGAGGACTGGGTGAGAAAGGAAGCGGGTGAGTGGCTTCTGGGGAGGCGGCCACCCAGACCCGACATGGGAGCCGCCTGTGACAGCCAGGTCAGGTTCCCAGCTGGGGAGACTCCAGCGCGTACGTGGCTGGGCCTGGGGTGTATGTGGCCCCTGGTTCACCTGCTTGCTAGGAAAACACTGGTGGATCGGGAGGTGGGGCACCCGTGCAGGGTGGCCGTCCCGGGGCACTGCGGGCTGGGGTCTGCTGGGGCTGTCCCTGGCCTCTACCCATGCATGCTGGTCAGGCCCCAGGCTGGGCAGTTGGGGTTGCAGGGTCACGGGTTTGGGGGCAGCCTTCCCAGACATGTGGCCACAACACCCCCCCCACACACACACAACTTGGCACTGACCCTTGCCATGCACATCCAGGTCGGCCGTGTAGTCCCAGATCACCGGCTCCATCAGCTGCGGCACCCCAGACGCTGCAGACCGTGGACGTGAGGTTGGTGAGATGCCTGGGTCACACGCCCAGCCCCTCAGACCCACTTGTTCTCGTTTTGTGTGAAAGTGTGAGCCAGACGCCTTTTAAAGACAGACTTGGCACTAAGCCGGGTTTTAACAATGAATGCCACAACCTCACATGGCGCCTGTCAGAGCTGACGCCCACTAGAATGACCGCGCTTCCGCTGCTGCTCCATCAGGCACGTGGCTGAATGGAGGCTGCTCTAAGTCATCTATGTGGTATGCATGGGTGGCAGCTGCCAGGCCAGCATGGCCCTAGGACACCCTGGCCCCCGGCTCTGCCGTGGGGCTGAGACTCGGGGCTTTGCGTGGAACTGGGCCCGGTATCTGAGCACCACCTCTTGGCCCAGGAGGGCACTCGGGAGCTCACCCCAAAGCCTCAGGCAGAGTGAGCAGGGCCCAGGGGCTGGAGGAGTGGCCAGCAGGAACCTTGGCCCCCAGTCCCAGCAGGCTGCTTGGAGGAGGTGTCACGAGCCGAGCATTCTCGAATGCCGGACATTCCCGAGCCCCCTGGGCCACCGGGCAAGCCTGTGCTCTCCTGCCCAAGCCTCCATAACTTCTAGGGAAATGACTCAGACGTGGTGTTTTCATGAGGGGATGCAGGAGTGGTTGTGGCAGGTCTGTGTGGGGCTGGGGCTCACTCTGGGGACCACTTCCTACAGCACCTTCTTTCTCTGAAGACCCGGGTCTTGGGCAGATGAGTGGTCCACCCCTTCCCCTGGCCCGGTTGGCCAACCTGCGAGCTGGTCCTCAGGCAGGTCCCGCAGCATGTCATCCCACACCAGGGGCATCACGCCAGGGCGCCGGGCCTGCACGTGGCCGGCCACCGCCCGCATGTGTGACAGGCACAGCTTCCCTGTGCTGTTCTGCTCCTGCTGCAGCCACCGGCGTGAGGCCTCCCCCTCTCCGAGGTAATAGACCTGCAAGGAAGGAGCGGGACGGCCTCAGCTGCCGCGCACACCACAGGGAGGGTCCAGGGTTCATGCTATGCCCTGACAGAGAGGGGCCGATGCCTATGGGGAGGAGGCCGGGGAGGGGCTCGGAGGACTCAGAGCCTTTACCTGCTGCCTCCAACGTGCTCCTGTCTTCCTCACTGGGCCCTGAACTTCTACTCAAGGTTTCCTGTGAATGTTCACAGCAGCTCTACTCACAGCCACCAAAGCGGAGACCACAAGGGTCCATCCCCCATGATGGACCCCCATGATGGGCCAGCACAGGGCAGCACCCCTCAGTATGAACACGGCTCAGCCTCAACAGAGAGCCAGGCTCTGGTGGCTGACAGCCCGGAGGAACACAGGTCATTCACTGTGTGAGTCGGTGCCCGTGGAAAGCCCAGGACGGGTCACTGGGGCTGGGGGCGGGTGAGGGGCTTCTGCCTGGGATGATCACGCACACCATGAACGTGTGGAAGAGGGGCCGACATTTATACTTATTTATTTATTTATTTTGGAGACAGGGTCTTGCTCTGTTGCCCAGGCTGGAGTGCAGTGGCACAATCTTGGCTCACTGCAACCTCTTCCTCCAGGTTCAAGCAATTCTCCTGCCTCAGCCTCCTGAGTAGCTGGGATTACAGGCGCCCACCACCACGCCCAGCTAGTTTTTGTATTTTTAGTAGGGACGGGGTTTCACTATGTTGGCCAGGCTGGTCTCGAACTCCTGACCTCAGGTGATCCACTCACCTCGGGCTCCCAAAGTGCTGGGATTACAGGCATGAGCACCACACCCAGCCTATGTTTTTAAATGGTTAGAACTATAGTTTTTGTATATTTTATGCATTCAGATTTCCTTCAAATAAAGGAAACCTCTGGGGCTAAAAGGTTTAGCTTAGATTCCTGTGAGCCACAGCCCTGCAGAACCTCCCACCTCCGTTGGCACTAACCCCACCCTGTCAGCTCCACATCCTGCCCAGGCCCTGACTGAGCTGGAGTCCAGTGAGTGGAGGGAGGGGCGAGGGTGGGAGCTCATTGCCTGGAGGGGGCACGTCTCCAGCAACCCCTGGGGACCACCTTTTCCAATGAGTGCTTCAGGGTCCAAATGCAGAACTAACTTCCTCTCGGCAATGCAAGCGTGTCTCTCAAGCTACACCCTCACTCGCGCTGACTGCCGATCCTGGGCGTCAACCTGCCTATCGCCCGCAGGCCTCTGCCACCCCAGCCGCCCGGGGTGTTCTCGTCTGACACGAGGGCGCCTCTGTCAGGCTCTGCAGGCCGCCCATCCACCAGGAGAAGACACTGGACAGGGCTCCCTGAGGAGAACAAGCCTGTCTAAAGGCCTCAGTGCCTGGAAGATTTTCCTATTTAAAAGGATAAGCCATGACAGTGAGAGTGGCCTGCACGGAGCTGGGGCAGTGGCACCCACCTCATCACACCCGATGTGCAGCCGCTGGGCAACTGGGTGCAGCTCCAGCACCTGATCGATCATGGCGCCCACCAGTGCCAGGGACTCCGCCTCGTGGGGGTTCAGGGTGCAGGGGAAGGGGCCCACCTCCCGTAGGTGGGCGAAGGCTGCGTGCTTCAGCACAAACTGCAGAGACACAGAGGTGCTTGTGTTGGGGGTGGAGGAGCTGGGCTGAGCTCCTTCTGCACACCTGGGGCTCCTGTTTCAAATCTATGGACAAGAAAAAAATTAGGCCAGGCGCAGAGGTTCACTCCTGTAATCCTAGCACCTTGGGAGGCTGAGGTGGGTGGAATGCTTGAATTCAGGAGTTTGAGACCAGACTGGGCAACACGGTGAAACCCCATGGAGTCTTGTTCTGTTGCCCAGGCTGGAGTGCAGCGGCATAATCTCAGCTCACTGCAACCTCTGCCTCCTGGGTTCAAGTGATCCTCCCACCTCAGCCTCCCGAGGAGCCGGGATTACAGGGATGTGCCACGATGCCCAACTAATGTTTGTATTTTTAGTAGAGATGGGGTTTTGCCATGTTGGTCAGGCTGGTCTTGAACTCCTGACCTCAAGTGATCCACCTGCCTTGGCCTCCCAAAGTGTTTGGATTATAGGTGTGAGCCACTGTGCCCAGCCTAAATAAATTTTTTAAAAACAAAATCAGTTTAAGGAAGACAAAAGTGTCCAGGTGTGGTGGCACCTGTCTGTGGTCCCAGCTACTTGGGAGGCTGAGGCAGGAAGATCACTGGAGCCTAGGAAGTTGAGGCTACAGTGAGCCAAGACTGCACCACCACACTCCAGCCTGGGGGACAGAGTGACACCCTGTCTCTGAAAAGAAAAAAAGAGAGTGTTTATGTATGAAAGACTCCTGTAGCCCTGGGCAAGAACAGAGACTCTATGGCCTTGGCCCAGGGTTGCTCAGTGCCCCCTTCCCCCTCACTGTGGAAACCACAGCTTTGCTGCCAGAGAGGCAGACTAGACTTGAGGCTGGGTAAAAACTCACCCCTTTTGGGGGCATGTCAGTAAAAGTAGCAGCTGGAGAAAATGCCATCTCCTGCTGCCAGAGGGAGCAGTCCCTGCTGGGAAGAGCCAAGACTGGCTGGAGATTTAATGGGTGACCCTGGAAAAAGAGCTAGATGGTGCCGCATGCTCTCCTCAGGCCTGGCTGACGAGGGCCATACACATACGGAGACCTGAAAGGGCCAGGTGGGAACTGCGAGAACCTGGGGTACACCCCCCACCACCCACACACAGCCCCGTGGCAAGGGGAGGAGGCTGTGGGCTCAAGGTGTGTGAGCACAACCTCTGCCCAAACCCTTGGCTGACCACCAAAGACGAAGACGGAGGGGTGACCCTAGAAAGCCAGGCTAAAACGTAAAAATAAGAAAAATATCTCAGCACAGCCAGCAGTGAGCACACAGCCGGGGGCAGGTCCTGCAGGTTAAACGCAGGCCGCTTGCTAGAAAACAACAAAATGACCACCAGCACCCACTGGGGAAAACAGTAAACATTTAGCTTTGCTATAATGTATTAACTGAAATGTTCAGCTATCAACCAAAAATTCTGAGATGTGCAAATAAACTGGAAAGTAGAATCCAGTTAACAGACTGACTCTCAGTGTGCTCACATGTAGAATTTACCAAATATTTCAAGAAAACTAAAGAATATGTTCTAAGAATGAAAGGAAGCTGGGCGTGGTGGCTCATGCCTGTAATCCCAGCACTTTGGGAGACTGAGGCAGGTGGATCACTTGAGGTCAGGAGTTTGAGACCAGCCTGGCCAGCATGGCAAAACTCTGCTTCTACTGAAAATACAAAAATTAGCCGGGTATGGTGGCAGGTGCCAGTAATCTCAGCTACTCGGGAGGCTGAGGCAGGAGAACTGCTTGAACTCAGAAGGCAGAGGTTGCAGTGAGCACAGATTGAACCTCTACACTCCAACCTGGGCGACAGAGCGAGACTCTGTCTCAAAAACAAACAAATAAAACAGCGCTTAGAGAGGTAAAGGTGGGAGATTCACTTGAGCACAGAAGTTTCAGATCAGCCCAGCAACACAGCGAGAACCCCCAATCTCCACAAAAAGGAAAATAAACAACAACAAAAAATTAACTCAAAATGGGGCCAGGTGCAATGGCTCATGCCTGTAATTCTAGCACTCCAAGAAGCTGAGGTGGGAGAACTGTTTGAGGCCAGGAATTCAAGACCAGTCTGGGCAACAAAGTGAGACCTGGTCTCCACCAATAATTTTAAAAATTAGCCAGGTGCGGCAGTGCACACCTGTGGTCCCAGCTACTCCGGAGGCTTGAGCCCAGACTTCAAGGCTGCAGTGAGCCGTGGCTGTACCACTGCACTCCAGCCTAGGGGACAGAGTGAGACTGTGTCTCAAGACAAAAAACGTGGATGTTCAAGAGTTTTGGAGAAAGAATTAAAAAAAAACCTCAAAATGGATCATAGATCTAAATGAAAAATGGGCACAAGTAAAACTTCAGAAGAAAATATAAGAAAAATCTTTGTGATCCAGTGATTACAAAGAGTTTTTAGAAATGACACCGGAAGCATATAAGCTACACACTGGGAGAAATTACCTGAAAATTGTGTAACATGAGAGGACTTGTATCTAGAACATATAAAGAACTTTAAAAACTCAAGTTGAAAAAAAAAGGGCAAAACACCTGAGCAGTTACTTCTAGTATACCAAGAGGGTATAGCAGCCCAGACACCGTGGCTCATACCTGTAATCCCAGTATTTTGAGAGGCCGCGGCAGGCAGATCACCTGAGGCCAGGAGTTCGAGACCAGCCTGGCCAACATCTTGAAACCCCATCTCTACTAAAAAGACAAAAAATTAACTGGGCATGGTGGGGTGTATCTGTAGTCCCAGCTACTCGGGAGGCAAAAGCAGGAGAATCACTTGAACTCGGGAGGCGGAGGTTGTAGTGAGCTGCAATCCTGTCTGGGCAACAGAGCAAGACCCTGTCTCAAAAACAAAGAAAAAAGGTATGCTAATGGTAAATCTATACATGGAAGGTCTTCCTCAGTAAGAAACTAACCCTCTGACATACTGATTTTGGATGGCTGGTCTCCAGAACCGAGAGAACATTTCTGTTGCCTTAAGCCACCTGGTTTGTGGTGATCATTTTGCCCTGACAACAGTGTCTTTTAAGGAGATGGCGTGTGTGTGTGGTCAGAGCTGTGCTGTGACTTGCTGTGTGGGGAGAGGGGCCGGGAGGCAGAGTGGCTCTGGGAGACCCGTTAGGAGAGTTTCACAGCGAGGCGGTGGTGGTTTAGACAGGAGGAGCCTGGGGGACTGCCAGCTACCGGGAGGCACGTGAAAATGGATACGGAGGTGGTGCAGCCAGAGGCAGGGGAAGCCAGAGAGCGTGGGGCTCAGGAGACTGGCTGGTGGTGCCAGAAGCTACCGTGGGGTCAAGCTGGAGAGGACCGAAACCATCTCTGGACTTAGTGAGCTGGAGGACACTGGAGGCCTTGGGAGAGACGTTTAGTGGAGAGGCGGCAGGAGGCTAAGAGTGCTCGCCAGGTCCCAGAACAAAGCACAGTGTGGAGAACTGACAAGAAAGGCCAGCAGGATGGTGCTGTGGGAAGGAACTCTGGTGGCATGCCCAGAACACCAGTGTATGGCTGTGAGCGAAAACAACCTTCTTTCCCACGATGTGTGGAAATAGAAGCCAGAATGGTATATATGTTAGAGAAATAAATGGAACCTAAGAGCCATTAAATCAATGTGGTGTTCAATGTTGCATCACTTCCTATTTGATGCAGACCTGAAAAAAAAAATATATATATATATGTTTCTTTTTTTAGATGGAGTCTTGCCCAGGCTGGAGTGCACCGGCACGATCTTGGCTCATGTAGCCTCCACCTCCCAGGTTTAAGCAATTCTCCTGCCTCAGCCTCCCGAGTAGCTGCGACTACAGGTGCCCACCACCACGCCCGGCTAATTTTTATATTTTTAGTAGAGACGGGGTTTCACCATGTTGGCCGGGCTGGTCTCAAACTCCTGACCTCAGGTGATTCACCCACCTCAGCCTCCCAAAGTGTTGGAATTATGGGCGTGAGCCACTGCGACCGGCATGAAAAACACCTTTTCTTTCCTTAGTACTGTGGTTTACCTCACATAATAATATTCTGGTGAACATGGATTAAAAAGGAAACTGCCCTCAGCCTCCAAGACCCTCTTTCTGGCTCTTCCTTTCCATTCCACCGGCAGAGAGGCTCCCCAGCCCACAGCTCCAACCGAGTCAGGCAGGGAGGGGCTTCCTAGAGCAAAGGTGCTGCCTGTACCCCAACCACGAGCCCTGCAGCGCCTTCTGCTGGGCACAAGCCTGGCCCAGCCTGCAGTCTCGGGACCCCACACCTGCCACCAGGTAACTTCCATTCCTGCCACTCACCTCCATGTGCCCAAACGTCTGCACCAATGGAATCACTTCCAGCTCATTGAGTCCAGCCAGATGCAGGATCTCTTTGATTTCCGAAGGGCTGGAGAGACAAAATTCATGCAGAGGGTCATGTGGGCAGCGCACGATGTCCACATTCCCCCAACCCTTATTTGTCAGGCCCTGGGGGGCTCTCCGGGAAACGGTGAAGCCCTAACTCCACAAAGCTTGATAGATATCCTGGTTTCTGGAATGGCACCTGCTCTAAAATTTGGGAAGATGATGTTCTAGCACATCCTCACGTAACAGTTTGCTTTTTTTTTTTTGAGACAGAGTCTCACTCTTGCCAGGGTGGACTGCAGTGGCGTGATCTTGGCTCACTGCAACCTCCGCCTTCTGGGTTCAAGTGATTCTACTGCCTCAGCCTCCCAAGTAGCTGGGACTACAGGCACATGCCACCACACCCAGCTAATTTTTGTATTTTTAGTAGAGACAGGGTTTCACCATGTTAGCCAGGATGGTCTCGATCTCTTGACCTCATGATCTGTCTGCTTGGCTGCCCAAAGTGCTAGGATTACAGGCGTGAGCCACCGTGCCCGGCCCAGTTTGCTTTTCAACCCTTGACCAGAGAATGGAGTCATGGCATTTTACAACAAACTACACAAGGCCGGCACGGTGGCTCACGCCTGTAATCCCAGTGCTTTGGGAGGCCAAGGTGGGTGGATCATTTGAGGCCACGAGTTTGAGACCAGCCTGACCAACATGGTGAAACCGTCTCTACTAAAAATACTAAAATTAGCTGGGCCTGGCAGCATGTGCCTGTAGTCCCAGGTACTTGGGAGGCTGAGGCAGGATAATTGTTTGAACCCGGGAGGCAGAGGTTGCAGTGAGCTGACATCGCACCACTGCACTCTAGCCTGGAAAACAGAGCAAGACTGTCTCTCACATGTGCGTGCACACACACACACACACACACACACATGCAAAGCTATACAAGGAGCCACACATTCCAGATGCGGGGTCAGCAGCTGGGGCCCTTGACCTGAAACAATCCCTGTGGCACACGTCCTTTGCATGAGGGTCACATCCTGGGAAGGGCTGGCTGCTCCATGTCGACCTTTGTTTTTCACAAGCTTTCCATGAGTTGTCACTTATGAATTTATCTAAAAAAAAAACTATTTCTATATTTCTAGTTTTCGTATGTGTTTGAACCATCTTAGACTAATCAGTTCTATAAATTTATGAGTTATATAAAGTCTTTAAATATTCCTGTTTAAAGCTTCAAAGGCAGCCTGGTACTTTCTCACACTGAAAGACACAAAACATCTTCATTGTAAAAAAAAATACTAGAAGAGTATGAAGAAAATGCTAAGCCCTGATCATCTCATCACAGGCGAACACCCTGGCTCACCGTTCCCATCTTCTGGTCTAACCACACATGGGTTGCACGGGGTACAGGCGTTTCGGAGTTTTGACAAATGGAGCCGAAGGGCTTCCGGAGGACCAGTTACTTTACACTCACCAGCAGGTAGTTTGCTTTTTCTCAGTCTCAAAAACACAGAGTTTTATAATTTTTTTAAAAAGCTTTACCAGTTTGGTAGCCAGGATGGTGTTGCATTGTTTATTTAGCTTCTTTGGTTTGAATACTATGAGGGTTTAACATTTTCTTTCTTTCCTTTTTTTTTTTTTGAGACAGGGTCTGGCTCCGTTGCCCAGGCTGGAGTGCAGTGACACAATCTCGGCTCACTGCAGCCTCTGGCTCCTGGGTGTTAGTCCAAACTGCACCATTTTGCAAGCCCCCTGCCATTTCACAGACCCTGGCCAAAGTGAAACATTCCACAGGGGTTCGGGCCGTGAGAAACTTCCTGCCCAACTACCTGATCACAAGGCGCAGGAACGTCTTTCTCAAACCCTGCTGGGCAAAGGTCCAACTGAAGGAACATCCCTATCACATTCTGCTGGGAAAAAGTGCCAGGAACATCACATTCTGTGGGAACAAGGACCCAAGTGCCTCATCATGGGCATCTTCTCAACATCTTCCCTGGCAGTAAGCCACACTGCCCAAACCCCTCCCACCCAGGCCTACCAGTACCCCAGCCTGGAAGTGGCGGTGGCCTCCGGCATTAAGCTGGTCCCCACCTCTGTAGGTGTCTGCAATATACCTGTGTTGCTGTAGAGATGCCCTCTGTCTTTGTTTTTGTTTTTGAGATGGAGTATCACTGTGTCGCCCAGGCTGGAGTGTAGTGGTGCCATCCCAGCTCACTGCAACCTCTGCCTTCCAAGTTCAAGCAATTCTCCTGCCTCAGCCTCCTGAGTAGCTGGGATTACAGGCACCTGCCACTACGCCCGGCTAATTTTTGTATTTGTAGTAGAGACAGGGTTTCACCATGTTGGCCAGGCTGACCTCAAACTCCTGACCTCAGGTGATCCGCCTGCCTCAGCCTCCAAAAGTGCTGGTATTACAAGCGTGAGCTGCCACACCTGGTGGATTCTGTGTCTTTCTTTAACCCTCGCCTTCCCTTTAAAGAAACCTAACACCAGGCTGGGTGCAGTGGCTCATGCCTGTAATCCCAGTATTTGGGAGGCTGAAGGAGAATTGCTTGAACTGGGAGGCGGAGGTTGCAGTGAGCTGAGATTACACCACTGCACCCTAGCCTGGGCAACAGAGTGAGACTGCGTCTTAAAAAAATTTGTTTATTTATTTGAGACAGGGTCTTGCTCTGTCATCCAGGCTGGAGGGCGTGGCGCAATCATGGCTCACAGCAGCCTTGAACTTTGAGGCTTAAGGGATCCCCCGCCTCAGCCACTTGAGTAGCTGGGACCACCAGTGGGCATAACCATGGTTTTTTCTGTAGATAAGGCACCTCCCTATGTTGCCTAGGCTGGTTTCAAAGTTTTTGCTTCAAGTGGTCCTACTGCCTTGGCCTCCCAAAGTGCTGGGATTACACGTAGGAGCCACCGTGCCCAGCCTGTTTAACATTTTCTTTTGTTTTTTTGAGACGGTCTTGCTCTGTTGTCCAGGCTGGAGTGCAGTGGCTCGATCTTGGCTCAATGCAACCTCCGCCTCCCTGGTTCAAGTGATCCTCCTGCTTCCGCCTCCCGAGTAGAGTAGCTGGGACTACTACTACAGGTGCACACCACCACGCCCTGCTAATTTTTGTATTTTCAGTAAAGATGGGGTTTCACCATGTTGGCCAGGCTGGTCTCGAACCCTTGACCTCAAGTAATCTGCTCACCTTGGCCTCCCAAAGTGCTGGGATTACAGGCTTGAGCTGCCGCCGCGCCCGGCCTTTACATTTTCTTACATGCTTATTGGCCATTTTTGAGTCTTCCTTTGGGATTGGCCAGTTAATGTCTGGTGCGCATTTATCCTGTGGGGTGTTTCGATTTTCACTGAGACCTGTGATTTTAAAGCTGAGCAGGGACCTCCCATTTCCACCACTCCTGATTTTATTGATTTTTACTTTCTCCCCTTTAATCACGTTTGTCACTCAAGGCTCGGCCTTGATGAGCAGCCCCTCCCCGCCCGGGTGCCTTCTCTGGTTTCTCTAGCGGAGCAAACACCTGCAGGGCAGACAGGAACCGCAGCTCTTCCCTGCAGGGGGCGCTGCTGAGGCTTCCTTTCTCTTTAAATGTTTCAAAATTCTCTCCAGTGAATGTTTGAAATGTTTTCATTTTATAATTTATTTTTACAATTAAAGAGATGAATATAAAAAAACAAAAAAGGAACATACCCTCCACTGTTCAGTCCCTGACTGTTCCACCCCAGGCTGCTGCTCCTCCCGCCCTGCGGAAGCCCCCTTCCCCACTCTCCCACCTCCCTGGTCCCTGCCTCGGGCGATGGTGTTACCTGTAGGCGTACTTGGCCCTCAGCAGCCTCAGAGGGCCCTCATAGGGAAACATGTCTTCATACTCAATGAGGAGGCCGTTTGCACCCAGCGCACGGAACAGAGGAAAAATCTGGGGGGTAAACAGGGAGAGGTTGGGAAGAAGTGACCGCTAGAACACGACATGACACATCCACAGCGTGGAGACGCTTTCCCTTTCAGCCTGTGGAGACTGCGGGAGCTGACATTCCTACTTCTCCCGGGAAGCCTAAATCTGGAATGTGTGCTTTAAGCTGTGCCAAATGAACTCCCTGTTCCGGTGACGATTTTACACAGGAGGGGAGATATGTTGTAAAACAGGGCTGCTTACTCAACAGGTTAGCACTGGTGGCTCAGCTGGGGAGAGAGCACTCCGGCCAGGGGACACCCACCTCGAGGCAGCTCTTCATGCACGGGGAACTGGGCAGGGCAGCCAGGCTGAAGGGCACTGCCAAGGCACGGGGGACAGGGCAGGGCAGCCAGGCTGAAGGGCACTGCCAAGGCACGGGGGATGTGGCAGGAGGAGCCGGTGGGGGGTGGGGAGCAGGACTCTGAAGGGTTGGGGTCAGCACTTGGGGGAGGTGGGAGAGGGGTGCAGAACTCATTTGTTCTTGGGCTGTTCTCGTGGGGTTCCTTTCCCCTCATTCCTCTCCCCACTTATTTTTTTTTTTTGATAGAGTCTCACTCTGTCACCCAGGCTGGAGTGCAATGGTGCGATCTCAGCTCACTGCAACCTCCACCTCCCGGGTTGAAGCAATTCTGCCTCAGCCTCCCAAGTAGCTGGGATTACAAGCGCCCACACCTGTACCCGGCTAATTTTTGTATTTTTACTAGAGACAGGGTTTCACCATGTTGGCCAGGATGGTCTCAATCTCTTGACCTCGTGATCTGCCTGCCTCAGCCTCCCAAAATGCTGGGATTACAGGTGTGAGCCACTGTGCCTGGCCTCTTTCTTTTTTTAACGCACGCGTCTCACTCTGTCACCCAGGCTGGAGTGTGCTGGCGTGATCATGGCTCACTGTAGCCTCCAACTCCTGGGCTCTAGTGATCTTCCAGCCTCAGCCTCTAAGGAGCTGGGACTACAGAAGCACGCTAGGCCTCCTGGATGATATACGGGCAGGAGAACCAAGGAGCTGCAGCTGACAGTCGGGACAAACTGCTGGACGCGGAAGGCCACGTGGACCATCAGGTGTTTCTAGATGTCACAAGGGTGTGATTACATGAGGGAACCTCGGTCAGAAAAGCAGAACCATGGCCGCGTGCAGTGGTTCACACCTGTAATCCCAGCACTTTGGGAGGCCGAGGTGGGTGGATCATGAGGTCAGGAGTTCAAGACCAGCCTAGCCAAGATGGTAAAACCCCATCTCTACTAAAAATACAAAAATTAGCAGGGCATGGTGGCAGGCGCCTGTAGTCCTAGCTACTGGGGAGGCTGAGGCAGGAGAATTGTTGAACTCAGGAGGTGGAGGTTGCAGTGAGCCGAGATTATGCCACTGCATTCCAGCCTTGGTGACAGAGTGAGACTCTGTCTCAAAAAAAAAAAAAAAAAAAAAAAAAAGAAAAGAAAAGTAGAACCAGGCAGCCAACCCACAGAAACAGGAGGGGTGATGAATGGGGGTCTTAAGTTTGGGGTGATCTGTCACGCAGCAACAGATAACAGCAGCAAGAGACTCCAGCTGTACGTAGGTTCAATCTTCTTAGCTTATATTCAAATCGTCAGAATGCCTTTTTACCTCTTCATGTTTGCTTTCTTCTTTTCTGTCACCTATTTCCAAATACTGCATTTTCCATGGTATCTATTCACTTTTGTGCTTCTAGTTTAGTTTTCATTTAAAAAATTGTTTTTTTCCTTATAATTCATTTCTGAGCTCCACAGGCAATGTTTTTTGTCTAGTTACTACATTTCTGGGCTTTTCTATTTCCTTCTCTCTCTCTCTCTCTCTCTCCTTTTTTTAAATTTTTTTGAGACTGAGTCTCACTCTATCACCCAGGCTGGAGTGCAGTGGCACGATCTCAACTTATTGCAACCTATGTCACCCATGTTCAAGCAATTCTCGTGCCTCAGCCTCCCGAGTAGCTGGGATTACAGGCACCTGCCACCATTACCGGCTAATTTTTATATTTTTAGTAGACACAGGGTTTTACCATGTTGGCCAGGCTGGTCTCAAACTCCTGGCCTTGAGTGATCTGCCTGCCTTGGCCTCCCAAAGTGCTGGGATTACAGGCGTGAGCCACCACCCCTGGCCTGGGCTTTTCTATTTCTGATTTATGCTGTTCTTTCACGGCTTCTGTCATCTTCTGAATATCTTTTATCTCATTCTGAAATATCATGGAGCAGCATCTCCTGCTGGGTGGGCCTGTTTCTGGAGTACCTTCACTGCTGCAATGCTATGCAAATCATCTTTTTTCTTACATATCATTGTGTGATGTTTAACAGCACTCTTTCCTGCTTTTTTCTTTTTTGAGATGGTGTCTTGCTCTGTCACCTTGGCTGGAGTGCAGTGGTGTGTAATCTTGGCTCACTGCAACCTCTGCCTCCCGAGTTCAAGCAATTCTACTGCCTCAGACTCCCGAGTAGCTGGGACTACAGGCATGCGCCACTGTGCCGGCTAATTTTTGTATTTTTAGTAGAGACGGGTTTCTCCATATTAGCCAGGCTGGTCTTGAACTCCTGACCTCAAGTGATCCGCCCGCCTTGGTCTCCCAAAGTGCTGGGACTACAGGCGTGAGCCACCACGCCCAGCCTGTTGCTCATTTTTAAGAACAGGCTCCTGCGTTTGCAATGGTGACAGGCCAGCCTCAAGGCCCCTCCTCTTCTGCTGCCCTGCAGTATCAGAAACTGCAGGCTCTGTGTAGCTGCTTCTGCTGTGTTTTCTGACCTCCACCTCGTCCAGCAGCTGAGGATTCCCCTTTCCCTTGGCTGTTCCTGCCCAGTTCGATGTGGATTCTTTCCCTGTGGTGTCCTTAGTGGGGGCTCTGTTCCCCTGGAAGAAATTTCATCAGGTATTTCTGAGTGCCTCGTGGCCTTGGGCCTCCCTCGCACCCTCTAAGTCTCTACACTCGATCTCACACTGCAGCCAGTAAAACCCACCCCCGTTTCTCGCTATGGGAGAGCTTTATTTCGGAGGCAGTTTTCTGGGTCCTCTGGTCTTGGCATTGTTGGAGTTTCCTGTTCTCTGTCCTCTATTACCTCCTGCTTGGCTGCTAACCCTATGTGGGTGTTATTCTGTCTGTGGTTTGGCCCCACCCACTTGTAGTTTGGGATCCATGGGGATACCCTGATGCCTAGTTTTGTTTAAGACTATCTAGGGGTGCTCTAATAAATGACCATAAACTGGGTGGCTTGACACAACAGAAGTTAATTCTCTCACAGTTCTGGAGGCCCTAAGTCCAAAATCCAGGTTGGGGCAGACCCAGCACTCCCGGAAGGCTGCAGGGTAGGACCCCTCCTGGCTTCTCTCCAGCAGTCCTCTGCATCCCATCGTCTGCGGGGCGTCGTGACCACCTCGGCTGCCGTCACCACGGGGTGTCCTCCTGGGTCTTCACACTGCCTTCCCTCAGAGCGTCTCAGGCTCTGAATTTCCCTCTCCTCATAAGGATGCCAATCCCGGGATTAGGGTTCACCATATTCTAGTATAACTTCATCTTATTTTGATGACATCGGCAAAGATCCTCTTTCAAATAAGGTCACATTCACAGGTGCCAGCAATGAAGGCTTGAACACATCTTTTTGGACAGACACACTTCAACCCACAACAAAGAGGCTGTGAGGTTCTTTTTGTTCTCTTTTTTTTCCTGTTGCCATCCTGGTTCTGTTTTTGTGAGAGGCTATGGGGGAAATTCAAAATCAATGCTGCTGCCACCATCTTGCTCTACCGAGAACCTTGTGTTGTGTTCTAGGCACCCATTTCCACAGAACACCGCTCAAAACTTTAAAGACTGAAGCCCAGGCAAAAAGTGATGTTCCAGAGGTGAAAGGAAGTCCTTACCTCTGAGAGGTACGAGACCTTTGGTGGAGCTCCTTTCAGGTCTAAATGAACTAATCTCATCTTAAATGGCGTGGAACCTGACATTTCGATATTTTCTGTGAATTCCTATAGCAGTCTCCTTGGGGACTTCTTCCTAGTGGAGAAAATCAGAGTCATCAACAGGGGCAGAAGCTTCTCCCTTTGCCCTTCCCCTTATGTTTTGTTTGTTTTGTTTCAGCTCTGATACTGGCCGGTGGGTTTTTTTTTTTTTTTTTTTTGAGACAGAGTCTCACTCCGTCACCAGGCGCCAGGCTGGAGTGCAGTGGCACGACCTCAGCTCACTGCAACCTCCGCCTCCTGGGTTCAAGCAATTCTCCTGCCTCAGCCTCCCCAGTAGCTGGGACTACAGGCGCGTACCACCACGCCCAACTAATTTTTTTGCATTTTTAGTAGAGATGGGGTTTCACCAGGTTGGCCAGGATGGTCTCGATCTCTTGACCTCATGATCCGCCTGCCTCAGCCTCCCAAAGTTGGTGAGTGTGTGTGTTTTTTTTTTTTTTTTTGAGAGAGAGTCTTGCTCTGTCCCCAGGCTGGAGTACAGTGGCGCAATC
>PVKP010039610.1:0-20027 GCA_004027715.1 Plecturocebus donacophilus
AGGGACAGTGGGGAGTTGGGGAGGGATAACATGGGGGAAAATGCCAGATATAGGTGATGGGGATGGAGGCAGCAAACCACATTGCCATGTGTCTACCTATGCCACAGTCCTGCATGTTCTTCACATGTACCCCAGAACCTAAAGTGCAATAAAATATATATATATTTTTAAAAAGATACTTATATTTAGAGAAAGTCCATTTTTTTCTTATTTTAAAAAACAAATTATTTAAGATTTTGCATGAGATGTTTTGACCTTCCCTTCAGCGCAAAACCATTTTTCCCTCAAATGATTTACCTAATAGACATGAAGAACTGCTATCAAGACTTTGCTCATGTAGTTATAACGGCAAGAAAATTATTTTACATCAGCTGCTGACAACTAGTCCCCCTCTCGGGCACATAATGAGAGAACTGTCAGGCAGATGAGTGTCCAGCACGGAAATATTTAATTAATGAGCTCTTGTCTTGCCTCTAGGTAATTCTTCGCAGTCCTAAGGATGGAGAGAGAGCACCCTCTGATCAATCCAGGGAATTAAAAGAAAACACACACACACACACACACACACACACACACACACACTCACCACTGAAAGAATTTTTCACTTTTTAAAAAAATCCAAATTACCTATAAAATTTCACAGACTTATTTTTTTTACATGCTTTAACTTTTAAAGGAGGAGACTGCCATATGATGTAGACTTAGCATTTTATATTTTAGAGCTTAGGTCTTTAGATTAAGAAAAAATACAAGAAAAAGCTATTATGAATTCATTCCCCCTTTTAATAACTGCAATTTCGTCATTAAAACAGCACTTCCATAGATTAGAAAACAGTAGCACAATATGTGCAAAGTATTTATTCAGTACATTCACAGGGTCTGATGTATGTTCTAGATCCACAGATCCCTTGTAATATATTTCCACGGTCCCCAATTTGGAGCCACCCCATACTTCAGTCTGGAACAATGCCAGACTGCTCTGAATCCTGCTTTCCTGTATCAAGGCCTTTTGACTCTTTCTTGGAGAATCTTAGCCTCTGCTCAGCTCGCCTGTTCCCATCCAGAATAATGTAGAGCATCTTATGCCTAGAAAGAGCTTCTTTCCTCTGATAGACTCTACTAATGCTATTCTACAACAAAAGACTAGGGCTTGACGGTGGGTGGGGGAAGGGGGAACTTAGAAGGTGAGGTGGGGATGCAGGGCGGAATTCAGGGAGGTGTCAGACTAAAAGCCAGATCTCTGGGCTTCTAATACAATTTTCCTGCCTCTAAACTAAGTAAGCAAAGAAAGCATTAAAAGAGTGACTGGGCCTAAGCGTCTCCAGGATTTTTCCATCACCATTATTCCCCTTGTCCACCAATCCACAACCCATAAAAATGTATTCTACTCCTGGTAAGATTAATAGAATATTTTTAATGTAAATTTGTGGGGTACATCATTTTATTACACACAATGGGTAGTGAATGAGTCAGGGTATTTATGGTGTCTGTCACCTGAGTACAGTATTTGTTTCAGTATAATCATCCTACTCTGCTATCAAACATTGAATTTATTCCTTCTATCTTACTGTATATTCTCTGTATGTTTGTACCTTTTAGCCCACTTTTCTTCATAACAGCATTTTTTTTTGAGACCGAGTCTTGCACTGTCCACAGGGGTTGGAGTGCAGTGGCACAGTCTCGGCTCACTGCAACCTCCGCCTCCCAGGTTCAAGTGATTCTCCTGCCTCAGCCTCCTGAGTAGCTGGGATTACAGGCACCTGCCACCATGCCCAGTTAATTTTTTTTCTTTTTTTTGGTAGAAATGGAGTTTCACTATGTTGGCCAGGCTGGTCTCAAACTCCTGACCTCGTGATCTGCCCGCCTCGGCCTCCCAAAGTGCTGGGATTACAGGCATGAGCCACCATGCCCAGCCCATAACAGCATATTTTAAACGTAGAACCCATCCTAATTGTAACTCCTGGAAACTAACTCTGGCTTCTTCTGGTATATTTTTACCATGTTTAAATAAAACCAAACTGTATTATCACTCTTGACTTCATCTAACATTCTAGAACTCCTAAAGATTAAAGGCATCCATTTTGTAATATTAATCAATTATCTACTTAATATATTTAGAATAATATAAGATAGTTCTGTTTAAATAAAGCCTAGGCATATTAAAATTAATTTTATAGAACATTCTGAAGATTATTCTAAAAAACACAAAAAATGATCACTTGACATCACAATGAATGCACCCTGTATAAAAATATTGGGGGGAAATGGAAGTTTATAATTTATAAAAAAAAAGGGGACATTCTATCTTTTAAAGTATTAACGAAAGCCTCTGTAACAAAATTATATGCCTAAAGACTTCGGGCATATCATTCACAACACAAAAATAAAGCAGATCCCATACCTACTGCAAATGGCACCCAGGTGACCAAGGCTGGCATTCCCAGAATGTCATTGTGACTGGTGTCTGTTTTGACTGGTCAGCATCCATGCCGTGCTAATTACTAAATATTTTAATATTATTCTTGCAAGTCTCCCCAAAATAACCTCAGTATCTGTTCTGTTCCTAATGGTCTTTAGCAACAGTTGCAAGCACCTCCTGCTACGGTAAAAATTCTCCTTTATATCAACTCTGTGTCAATTCTGTATTAGGCAGAACCCTTTACATTGCACGTAACAGAAACTATACAAATTAGCTTAAGCATAAAGGGATTTTAGTGGTTTGTGTCCCTGGATAGAGCTGGGCTCCAGAACTCAGTGTACATCAGCTGGTCATCCCTGCTGTCTCTCCCCGTCCTCCCCTCCTCTTTCTGCGGCTCTCAGTGAATTGGCTTCCTTGCCTCCTCCTGAAGCCAGGGTTCTCCTAGGTATATGAGTCGGGAGCAGGGAACCAAATTCCAGATAAGAATCCTATCTAGTCACATCTGGATCACATGACCACCACTCCTATGCAGAAGGTAGAAGGAGATGTGGAAGGCACCGTTGTTGGCAACCCCACACCCAACAGGAGGAGGAAGGGAAGGAGTCCTGCCACTCTCAGCAGGCCGCAGACCAGCTGCATTAGTAGCTGGTTAGAAATGCAGAATCTGGAGCTGCCTCCCAGACCCACCAAATCAGAATCCAGAGTTCAGCAAGATCCCCGGCTGATTCCCATGCACCTTATAATCGGAGAAGGTTTTTCTCCTAGGAAAGGTGCCATGAAGGATGATGTCATTACAGGAAAAGGAAGGAGAAAGACAACAGATATTCACTCACACACAACTGTGATGTAACGCAACTTCCTTTTGCTTAGTCTTCAGTAAAAATGATGAACTAATTATTGTTCTAAGTATCACAAACTTCAATACTCATTAAATAAAAAAAAAAGCCAGGTGCAGTGGCTCACCCCTGTAATCCCAGCACTTTGGGAGTCTGAGGCAGGCAGATCACTTGAGGCCAGGAGTTTGAGACCAGGCTGGCCAACATGGTGAAAACCCATTTCTACTAAAAATACAAAAATTAGCCAGGCATAGTGGTGCGTGCCTATAGTCCCTGCTACTCAGGAGGCTGAGGCATGAGAATCACTTGAACCCAGGAGACAGAGGTTGCAGTGAGCCAAGATCACACCATTGCACCCCCAGCCTGAAGGACAGAGTGAGACTCTGTCTCAAAACAACAAACAAAACATCTGTACGTCTCCCTACAGTTTCTTGTTCTTTATAATTCCTATTCTCTGTTATCAAGGCTAGCAGATAACTTAGCTATTTTTAGTCTGACTTTTTATTTTAGAAATTATTTGCTATATAATGGCCAGGCACGGTGGCTCATGTCTGTAATCCCAGCACTTTGGGAGGCCAAGGCAGGTGGATCACTTGAGGCCAGGAGTTCGAGACTAGCCTCTGGCTAACATAGTGAAACCCCATCTCTACTAAAAATACAAAAATTATCCGGGCGTGGTGGTGTGTGCCTGTAGTCCCAGCTACTCAGGAGGCTGAGGCATGAGAATTGCTTGAATTCAGGAGGCAGAGGCTACAGTGAGCAGAGATGGTGCCACTGTACTCCAGCCTGGGTGACAGAGCAAGACTCTGTCGAAAGAAAGAAAAGAAAGGGAGGGAGGGATGGAGGCAGGAATTATTTGCTATTTAAGGGTTTTTGTTAGGAGGAAATCACTGTGTTTATTTCTGTCTTTGGCTAAATTACCCTACATCCCTCCAGCATACCTGCTTCCTACTGAAAGGGGTAGCACAGCCTAGTGGTTGTGAGCATGGATTAGAAGCCAGGGCTTGGTTTACATCTTGATCTGCCACTTCTTAGCTATGTTTCTTACCTCTGAACCTTGGTTTCCTCATCTCTAAAAGGGGTTCATCATAGTTGTGAGGAGAATTAAGTGAACTCATATTTGTGCCTGGTATGCAGTAACCATTATGTATGTTTTTGAAATAAATAAATGTTGTTGGAATGAAACCCACCAGCACATCTCTAATGCTACTTT
Organism: Plecturocebus donacophilus; assembly: GCA_004027715.1. NCBI lineage: Eukaryota > Metazoa > Chordata > Mammalia > Primates > Pitheciidae > Plecturocebus > Plecturocebus donacophilus. The sequence goes on from PVKP010039610.1 coordinate 4,469, forward strand.
GTGACTAAGGGATTCAGTAAACCCTTGCAAAATATGTATTACTTGAGGATTAAATTGCCAAGCTTCCCCATTTCATTCACATTTTCTTTCCATTTCTGGTGAACCATTCCTTCTGAGCACAAGGTTGTGGGAGGAAATCTTCTATACTGATAATAACATTACAAGCTACTATAACCAAGACTTACATGATATCACCAAAGTGCCAATAAATTTCTCATAATTTAAAAATTAAAATAAAAATCAGTCAATGATCTGTTAGCTGGAAAGTATCTGGAGTGAAAGAGTGATTACCACCAAAAAATAGTTTGAAGTCATTGCTGCTTTTAAAACCTAGAAAAATACAAAGATCTGTTGTTCTAGGTAAGTTACTTACTCTCTCTCTGCCTCCTTTATGGGCTGCTGGAAGGATTAAATGATTAATGCGTGATAAATGCCTAGAACAATGTCTGGCTCAAAGGAAGTAATCAATAAATGCCAGTTCTTATTATCACAGGTATTCCTAATACAGGCTGTGGCGATCACGAGTTATGATGACTATGGTAGGTGGCAATGCCCCAAGGTACAGAAGATGTCAATTCCTCTTCCATGTCCCCGGTCAACACACACGTTCCCCTCCACAACCAAGAGAAGTGGGCATTAAAGAAGAGAAAGACAAGAGGGACAACAATTCTAAAAGATCACCAAGGTGTGTGGTCTGGATACTTGGGCTAGTTCTGCTGTGATCTTAGCTAATTGACCCTCTGCCCTAATTTCCCCACCTAAAAAATATAGGCCAATTTATTAAGGGCTTTTTGATGCGTGGGTGAAAGAGGCTGTTAACACTCAAAAGCATTATAGATTAACAATCTTTCTAACCATTTTAAATATTAGCAAGTGTCCCAGCTCACGAAGTGCAGTGGTTTTAGTGGCCTGGAAAACGCTGCAATGTGTTCAAACATCAGTGGGCGTTATTTCAGGATGTTAATCAGTACCGTTTACCTTGGGAACCTGGAAAACGTGTGGACTGTGCAAGTGCGCCATCTGCTGGCCTTAGCGACTCTGCGCCGCTGGGCAAGGACGCTTGTCCAACGTGGCAGGCACAGGAGCTCCCTGGAGAGCAGCAAACCAACCCAAGCAGTTCCCACCACCTCAGGCCCTGGTGCTGAATTATCTCAGTGAGCACGTTGCTTTCCCAAAGGGAGGTGATTTGTTTGAGAGAGTATGTGTGTGGTCTTTAAATAGTTTTGTTCTTTGTGCTTACATTATCATCTAGGAAGAAAAGATAATTTATTGCATCTCAGAAATGAAATGACTCTGAGATAGCATCTATTTCAAATGCCTCCTTTTACACATGAGAAAAAAATGTGTAAAATGAGGCACTTTGGGTCAGACAACTTTCCCAAGTTACTCAGCCAGTGTGGCAGGACAGGACCCCCCAAGGCTCCTGCCTGGACACACTCTCGCTACCCTGGAGAAGGTGAAGGAGGGCAGAGGAATCTGCAAAAACGAAGCAGACTTCCCAGCCAGCGTCCTGGGTCGCTGTATACATCTCCCTGACATGCGCACTTTAGCCATAGTTTGCAAAGAACTTTAACTTCTCTTCTTATACCCATATAAAAACTTTCACCTCTGGGTGTACTGGAAAACCAAAGCCCTTTTATGCCCTATTTCACTTATGAAAGGGGAAAAATGCAAGTAAGGATACTTTATCTTGTGATTATTTTCACTTCCTGAAAAGCCAAAGATCTAGCAGTTTCATCACAGTCTGTCCTGTCATTCCGCAGCAGGTGCCAGCCTCTTACCCGGCAGCCATCAGAATCGAAGCAAGGACCCTACAGGTCAGAAACTCTACACTCTTATTTCTCTGCCCAGAGAGAGGTCTCCCTTAGCTTATAAAGGCCAACTATTTTTTATTTTAAATTGGTCTTAGTCCAATACTATTTGCCTGGGTCACCTGCCCCTCGACCAGGAGCGCTCATTCAGCTGGGGCATGAATTAGAGAAACTCTAATGCCATCCAACAGAGGGCAGTAGTGCACACATAACCACCCTGCTCGGCTCTCTCCTATCAGAAAAAAAGGGGAGGGGGCACAGGTGCATTTACTGCTCTAACTCTGTCCTGAGAGTGAACATTTTTCAGATGCCAAAATCAATCTTAAAAGTCCATGGTCTGACAAGGACGAATATTAATCACTAATTCCTGTTTCCCCCACTTCATGACTCTCGGCTTCATACTCTGCCCCAGGTTCACAAACCAAAATTCTTTTACAGCATGACAGAGACACAAGCCTTGGATCCATCTGAAAACAAGGCTGACAAGTTTCTCACCACCTAGCAACACAAAAAAACTCTAAACACAATCCAAAGAATCCCCAAGGGAAACAGCTTCAAGAATCTTGAAAATCATACCTATTTTTGTTTGTAATGTGTGAAATTATTACAAGTATGTTCACCAAGAGGACTATTGATGGATGACTCACAATTTAGCTAAATTCAATGAACCACACACTGTGCCTATCCCAGTAGGTGACTCATGCATTTTTTATTTCAAGTATCGAGTGTTTGCCAAAAACAGTATTTAAAAAAAGTAATGAAAATTGTTCTGAAAGAGCTCATGAATAGGGTAGGACTACCCACCGGCAGCCTCATTTGTGCTCTGACCACTTACATGGGATTTGGTGGGTCTGCTAGAGCAGCGCTTGACAGAGTGCCTCCCCACAGCAATGCTGGCAGGCGAGGGCAGGCGAAGGCAGGCGAGGGCAGGCTCTGCCACTTACCACGCCTGCTGTCTCCCTCCAACCCAAGTCTCAGCAAGGACTCTCAAGCCCAGTGATGTGTATGTGTTGGGGGGCAGCTACGTATAGGTTCTAAAACGTATTAAAAAATAAATGTACACATTCAATTCCTGTTTATTTTCTATTGAGTTTACCATTTCTCCCCCTACCTTTTTTAATTTAAGAAACCTAATTATCAGAGAAAACCTGAGAAAATGAAAGGTCACTGAGAAGAAATAATGAAAATGATTGCCGGCGAGGAACAGTTAAGGGGTGAACACTTTATTCTGACCATTAATGGTTTTACGTGCACCTGCTACTAGGCTATTCACAAAGCCCTCAGTAAGATTCTCCCTTTCTCAGCCTGTTTCTCTGACCAGCCAAAGGAAAAGTTTATAGGTCCCACTGACTTCCAGAAAAAAACCTCAAGTTCATTGACCACATAATATCCTTGTGAAGCTCAGAAATTCATTACTGCCTAATTTTGATGTTTTAATAAATATTTAACTGCTTTGAGGTATTTCAAGCGGAAAGGATTTTAACACTTGGAAATGCCTTTCGAAAGATGTGAGGATGAGACCGTTCCCAGTGCGGTTAGTAACTATTCCTAAAGATTACTCTGCTTTTAAATCACAAGCAATGACCATTTTTCAGGTTGTGTTGACTTTGTAGTTTGCTGATCATTGCAGGAAAATTATGATGAAGTGTACACTCTCCTTTTATATATATATATATTTTATAATTGCATTTTAGGTTCTGGGGTACATGTGAAGAACATGCAGGATTGTTGCATAGGTACATACATGGCAATGTGGTTTGCTGCCTCCATCCCCTTCACCAATATCTGGCATTTCTCCCCATGTTATCCCTCCCCAACTCCCTACCCCTGCTGTCCCTCCCCAATCCCCTGCCACAGACCCCAGTGTGTGATGCTCCCCTCCCTATGTCCATGTGTTCTGATTATTCAACACCCACCTATGAGTGAGAACATGCTGTGTTTGATTTTCTGTTCTTGTGTCAGTTTGCTGAGAATGATGGTTTCCAGGTTCATCCATGTCCCTACAAAGGACACGAACTCATCGTTTCTTATGGCTGCATAGTATTCCATGGTGTATATGTGCCACATTTTCCCTGTCCAGTCTATCATCGATGGGCATTTGAGTTGGTTCCAGGTCTTTGCTATTGTAAACAGTGCTGCAATGAACATACGTGTGCATGTGTCTTTATAATAGAATGATTTATAATCCTCTGGATATATACCCAGTAATGGGATTGCTGAGTCAAATGGAATTTCTATTTCTAGGTCCTTCAGGAATCGCCGTATTGTCTTCCACAGTGGTTGACCTAACTTACACTCCCACCAACAGTGTAAAAGTGTTCCTATTTCTCCACATCCTCTCCAGCATCTGTTGTCTCCAGATTTTTTAATGATCGCCATTCTAATTGGCGTGAGATGGTATCTCAATGTAGTTTTGATTTGCATTTCTCCAATGACCAGTGATGATGAGCATTTTTTCATATGTTTGTTGGCCTCATCTATGTCTTCTTTTGAAAAGTGTCTGTTTATATCCTTCGTCCACTTTTGAATGGGTTTGTTTGATTTTTCTTATACATCTGTTTTAGTTCTTTGTAGATTTTGGATATAAGTCCTTTGTCAGATGGATAGATTGCAAAATTTTTTTCCATTCTGTTGGTTGCCAGTTCACTCTAATGATTGTTTCTTTTGCTGTGCAGAAGCTCTGGAGTTTAATTAGATCCCATCTGACACTATCCTTTTAAGGTCCCATGAGGCCTTCCTCCCCGACACATTGTGGACATTGCTTCTTTTATAAGCAGGTTCTAAAAAATAAGTGCTGCAAGAACTTAGTTGGCTGACCCAGTGCTTTGCATTCTATGGTCACTCCTTATAGGTTTCTGATCTCTTGTTGCTTAGCAACATCTACATAGATATAATTTCCATTTGGTGGTGAAAGCAAGTATTTTTGGCTTCTGTTAACATCAAGATAAGCTGATCTCTAGAGACCCCACGCAGCCAAGGACACTTGTTGCTATTTTAAGAGACAGGCTTTCTTCTTCTTGCATGCCTCTGCTCTTGTTTATCAATTGCTGCATGACAAACTACCCCCAAAACATGGTGCCCTAAAAAATCTCCTTATATTATCTCTTACAGTCTGTAGTTTGCCAAGGCTTGGCTGGATGGCTATGACATTTTCTCCTCCATGAAACTGCAGTAAGATGGCAGCAGGAGCTAGAATCTTCTCAAAGCCAGACTAGGCTGGACATCCAAGATAACGTCTTCCCTCGAGTGACTGGTGCCTGGGCTGGGATACTGCAGCAGCTGGAGACTGGGCAGGCATCTCCCTTGCCACATGGCTAGCTCGGGCTTCACAGCATAGGCTTGCAGGAGGTAGGGTGGGTGGAAAAGGCAGTGGGAGTGGTCCACTCATGGGAAGGGATATGTTATCACTGACCCTTGTTTAGAATGGCTTGGGCCTACTGATAATAAAAAGATCAACTTTTAGTTGGTTTTAGTATACTTTTTGAATTCTTTATAGACAATGTACTCCATCAATCTCTGTACTTTTAAGTGGACAGTTCCCATTGCCCCAGCCTTGATATATCACTGCCTCACAGCATGGCTGCTTCCAGAGTTGAACTTTTTGCCTCATGACTAGCCTCCCCCAGAGCCTTCCAGGAAGAAAGGCAAAATCTGTGAGCCTTCTTATGACCTAGCCTCAGAAGCCATGTAGCATCACAGCCCCTGCACTCTGTGGGGGCAAAAGCAAGTTTGAGGGCCATCCTAGATCCACGGGGAGAAGACAAAACAAATGTGAGTGCTGGAAAGGAGAGTTTCCTGTGGGCATCGCATTTGAAGACGAGTGATCACATTCTCCATTACCACTTGCTCCGTGTGGTTCAGAACCACATGATTATTTAACCAAAGCTGGGGTTGACGACACTTCAACTAACTGAAACCTACTACAACTATAAATGACTTCACTAAGAAATTTTGAATTCAGAATTTCACTGAGCCTTAGGATCCTCTGATGAATTGAACTGTTTCTTGCTGAAATAGCAGAACTTCTAGTACATAGGGCTAGCCTATTGCCATGACTTCTGAGTCAATCAATTTAACTCGTCTTAGCCTCAGGCCAAAATTCTTGCAAATGGCTATATTCATAGCTCAATTCCATTTCTCACTGTACCTATCTCACCAACTGGGAGCTTTTGAGAGCCATCTCTGGAGTCATAATTCACAACTTTTCAGAGTTCCCAGGCCAGGTGTGAATAGAATCTTCAAGTTTCCTAAACCCACAAACTATAGCCAACCTGGATGTCAAGACCCCATAGGCTTAACTCTTTCTTAAAACAGCAATAGCAAGCCCTTCTTATGTGCCAGACACTGTTCTCTGCTTTACCAGAAGTAACTTATCTAAAACCCATAACAACACTATGGATAGTAATCATTAGTATTCTTATTTACAGATGAGGACACTAAGACCCAAAGAGGTTAAGGAATAGGTCTCAGATTCCAAAGCAAGTAGAAGAAATAATACAGTCTGATTCCAGAACCCAACCTCTCATCATCACCCTATGATACTTCTTAAGTTGTACAGTAGGTATTGCTGGCAAGAAAGGACATTCATATAATTGTGTATCATATCCTTGAAAAAAAGTCCTTCAGTCAACAATTAAATTAGCCAAATATCTTAGACATTGTCTTAGTCCATTCAGGCGGCTATCACAAAATACTCTAACTGGGGCGGCTTATAAACAACAGGAATTTCTCACCGTTCTGGAGGCTGAGAAGTCCAAGGTCAAGGGACTGGCAGATTCAGTGTCTGGTTAGGGCCTGCTTCCTGGTTCATAGATGGCACATTCTCACTGTATCCTCACATGGTAAAAGGAATGAATGAGTTCCCTTGGGCCTATTGTATAAGATCGCTAATCCCATTCACCAGGGTTCTACCTTCATGACCCAATCACCTCCCAAAAGGCCCCACCTCCTAATATCATCACCTTGAGGGATAGAATTTCCACATACAAATTTGTAGGGGAGGAGACACAAACATTCAGACCATAGCAGATGTACTAAGGGATACTAATGACATGACTTGCTCCACCAACACAAACAGTTCAATATGTTCTGAGAGAGGCAAGACTAACACCCAAATAGTAAATGAACAGTATCAGATGCCACCATACACAAATAAGTCCCGAACTCTGTGGTGATTTAGATGGCAATATTCAGCTGAGGTCAGAAAAGATACTGTGATGCTGGACACAACGCTTTTCCATTCAGCCAAATCACAAAATCGTATTTTCATTCCACACATGCAATGTCATCCATGACTTACCATCTCCATATAACAACATGATTAATACAGAGTGGTCCACAGAAAATCAAGACTCAGGGCATCCCACAGCAGCCTGCCTTCAATAGATTCCCTCACAAAGAGGCTATCACTCTGTACTCTTAGGATATCACGAAGCAATAACAAAGATGAACAGGATTTTTTAGATGTTTTCACGGGGGCGTGACTTACTGTACCAGAGAGCAGGTTTCTTGCGGAGGAAAAGCTGAGCCCTCAATTGATTCCTTTACAGAGGTAGAAGTGTGGATTGGCTCAGGGAATAAAGCACCCTAAGGACTATCAGATTCCAAGCTCCAAATCTGGCTCTTACCTTAGGCTGGTCACTTACTCTTAGGCTGGTCACTTAACCTGCAGACAGAGCAAAAAAAATAAGGTAAAGAACTTACAGGTAAATAACATTCAAAGCATAGATCTATTATTCTATGGTACAAAAATACTAAACAGACACTGCATTTGGGTGAAAGCTATCCTTCAGGGGAACTGACCTACTCAAATATATCTACTTGAAGAAATATTCTGGGTTCAGAATTGAGTGTGTTTTTAATTAAAACCCATATTTTTACTAATGAAGTACGAACTGAAAAAAGCAGCATTAGAGGAGGAAAATCAGATGTGTAGCATGCAAGAAGACTGCTTTGCTGCCTCTTTGGGGGAAATACAGTTATGAGCATCATTATAAAATTAAGTGGATTCATTCCTATCGTATCTAATAGGACTACTGGAAGAGAAATCATAAAAGTGTCAGCAAATCATGATTCTTACTTCAATGGTAAATAAATACCTGTCACAATGATATTAAATTGCTCAAGACTAGGCTCTAGGAGCATAATAAATTATTGCAGATCTTAAACTTTGAGCAAGAGCATATTCCAAAGAAATACTTTCTTTTAGGAGGAGATTTAAAAGAATCAGTCATATTAATTGAGATTTCCTTAAAAATAAATTCAACAAATGTTGCTTATTGTTCTCTAAATATCTGTTAGATGGACAGTTAACAGTAAAAAGTCAAAATTCATCAACAGTTTTTTATGACAATGGCTATCTTAAGAGTAGATCTTTTAATATTATATCTTGGATGACTTTTATGAAAATCTCCAGTTATTGAAAAAATTTATACTATTTTTCATGAGTAGATTAATTTAACAAAAGTCTACCTCAAAATTTTTGAAATGCTAAAAGCTTTCTCACAAAGAAATCAGGATAAAGCTGTTGCAAAAATAGATAAAAAGATCTATAAGATCACTTAACCTATTAAAACAATTATGTAATTATATAATTTCTTAGTATAAGAAACATAATTCTATGTTCTTGATGTCACTGATTGTGTCAGTCCCATTAATTAACACTAGATACTATAGGGAAAACAATCTATTTATATTTAAATTTTATAGAAGAACAAAAATCTTTTTACTTTAAATTCCCCATAAATACCACACATCCTCAGTCACAGAGTTCCAGTGGTCTTAACCGATCTCGTTTTAGTTGAAAGTAAAGCTACATTTAAGTTCAACCACAGAAAAGAGGAGGCCACCTTTCTAGATTATGATGCTTCAATTATCTGGGAGCTGTCAGTTCAGCTCTCATAATTCTAAAAAAAGAGTCCTATCACCATGACACAAAAACCTTAAATTATATTCTAGTCTATGCTTAGAATTGTCTTACTGTGCCTTCCATACTGTTAAAAGCTGCATTCAACACTTGTTTTTGTGGTCTTTTGCTGAGGATCCAGGGGGCCCACGGGTCTGAACAAACACACTGTGGCCTTCCAGCTGGTACCTCGCTTCTGCTCCTGGATTTACCGAGTGAATCCTCCTGTGACTCTGGAAGCCTTGAAAAACTCAGCATCATTCTTTCATCTATAGATTAACAATAACTTTATCCATCTCCTTTCCCACTACTATGGCCAGGCTCTGAAAAAAAAACAAAAACAAAAACAGAAATCATAATTTTGTACCTAATTTGTGGTTCTTTGTGGAAGGAAGTAAAGTTCTTTGGGAAAACTAAAGTAGAGATTGCACAATCTTTAAAATACTAATAATCATAATCTCAACAATCTCTTTGCTATGTTAAAAAATATACAGGAATCTATAATAGCCTCAAACTGGAAACAACTCAAATGTCCATTAACAGGAAAGTGGACTCACACACTGCAATATGATTCAAGCATAAAAAGAATGAACTACTGATACATAAACAACATGGACAAATCTCAAAAACATTATGCTGAATGACAGAAGCCAGGCTCATAAGAGTACTCATTGTATAATTCCATTTCTATGAAAGCCAAAAGCAGGTAAATGAATCCGTGGAGACAGAAATGAGAATCATGGCTGCAGAGGTAGGGTAACTTACTAGAAAACCACATGAGGAAAATGGTGAGGGTTGGAAATATTCCCTATCTTTTTAAGGGGTGATGTTAACACAGGTATATATGCTTGTTAAAACCCATCATGTGAGCACTTAAAATCTGTGCATTTTATTGTAGTTATTCATATGTCAATAAAAGAATCTTGCCAAAATGTGTCTCCTATAGGAGTTACAATTTGCTAAGGACTCTTCCTCAGACCCTAAGAATTGACTTAGAGCTCATTATAGTGTTTATCTCTGGGGGAAAGAAATGGGGACCAGGATTAGAGGTATTGGTCAAAGGGGACTCTAGCTTTATCTGTAACCTTTTTCATCAGTTTGTCACCTTGCTCTTTTCCCTTTTATCTAGGAGATGAATTTATGTTGGTATATGGAGCTGCCACGTTACTCTTTAAGGTCATGTAGTTGTATCAGCCAGAGTTTAGCAGGGAGGCAAAACCACTTAAAGTTATGGTGTGAGAGAGACGGTATAGACATTAGACCTTGTACAAGTGTTGGGGGAGATGGGGAAGTAAAGATCTGGGAGGGAGAGCTGACGTTTCTGAAGTTAATAGTCAATCTGCAAAGTCCACGCAGTACTTCAGGCCACAAAGTGGGTCAACAAAGGGGAAGCTGCGGGGAATCTTCGGGAAGCTGTTTCCTCTGTGTGTTCCTAGCAAGGTGCCAGTCGGGAGGAGAAGCTGAACACAGGGCAAAGAAGAGCGAGGGCTTGCCAGCAACCACCAGCCTCTCTGAGTCTGTCTCCCATCCAATCTCCATGCCTTTAAGAGAGTAATAGGTACTGTTCACTTCCGCCTTCCAAATGTCCCACTAATTCCTCTTTTGGCCATTTCTAATTTAGAACCCTACAGGGAAGGGGGTTCTGGGAAACGTAGTTCTAAGTTTACCCAGTTAACCTGGTATTGGTACAAACTGCCAAGATAGTATTTCTTTATATGGCTTTACCGTAATTTATTTAATCAGTCACCTATTGATGAGCACTTGGGTTGTTACTGAGTTTTGCTATCATAAATGGTGCTGCAATGAATATCCCTATCAATTCTCTCCCTCCACACATGCAGCAAGGCATCTGTAAAATACACTCCAGGTGAGGATTGGTCCACCTTGATCCAAATGTCCATACCAAGTTCTCCAAAATTGGACCCAGCCATGGGGGTGCTCACTGTTAGAGTCAGAGAGCAGGTACTGTGGCTTCCTCTGTAGGTATTATGTAGGCACTATGACCTACATAGTACATACTATGACTACTAGGTAATTTTGGGGGAGCCAAAATTCAAGTGAAGGAAAACAGTTTCCAAAAGCAAAGTAAACAGTTTTTATAGGTTGGAGTTTTTCAGTCTCAGTGCTACTGACATTTAGAGCTGAATAATTCTTTGTTGTCATGACAAAAATGTCTTCTGAAAGGCAAACTCATACATACACCACCACCCAGCAATTGAGAACCACTGGAAAAACAACTGATTTTAACTATAAAGTATTTTTGTTGTGAAAGGTAAATCTTACTGGACATGAAATGGAAGGATAAATTTAGAAGCAGAGCTAAGTAATTTTGCATAATAAAGGAAGAAAGGACTGGGCTTTGGGGTGACAACCTAGGTAAAAAGGGGGCTGGGCACAGTGGCTCACTCCTGTAATCCCAGAACTTTGGGAGGCCAAGGAGGGTGGACCAGTTGAGACCAAGAGTTCAAGGCGAGCCTGGCCAACTTAGTGAAAATACAAAAATAAGCCAGATGTAGTGGCGGACACCTGTAATTTCAGCTACTTGGGAGGCTGAGGCAGGAGAACTGCTTGAACCAGGGAGGCAGAGGTTGCAGTGAGCTGAGATCACGCCACCACACTCCAGCCTGGGCAACAGATGAGACTCTATCTCAAGAAAATGTGGAGGGGTGGGGGTTAAGAATATCAAACAGAGGGAAAAAGTAATTGAGAGAAGGAGTCAGAGAGCATGCAGCTCACAAGACAGGAAAGTAACATTGTGAGTTGGAATATGCCCAAAGAGGAACTATTTTTAAAATTTTGACATTTTCATTTTCCCTCAGGCTCTAAGAACAATCATTTCAAACATTGTGTTAATTTTTTCCTAATTTTTAATTATCTTCCTTATCCCCAGATCTTCAGAAAATGTTCTCTACATATAACAGCTTTATTTATGTTAGTGGTACTTTGAGGAGGTGTCCAGAAACAAAGAGAAAAGCTAGCAGATGCATATGGACAAGATGCTGCGAGGGAGTAGGACTCAGAAGAATGTCCCAGAACACAACACTGTCAGGAACTCACAGTATATGTCCCAGAGCACAACACTGTCAGGAACTCACAGAAATACTGGGGAAAAGCCACAGTGGACTTCCCACTTTCCATGGATGTGGTCTCGACCCATTTTAAGAGGCTATTAAAGGAAAAGTTGACTGCAAGAGGCAGGTAAGCTTGGAAACATGGGATATATATGTTTTTAATTTTAAGCATGGGGATATGGACGGCTGCATAAAGGCCTGGTATACATATAGCTAAGAGCAGGGACCCTGCAGTCAGAGGGTCTGCGTTGGAATCCCAGTTTTGCCACTTCTAATCATGTACCTTTGCGCAAGTCATTAAAGCCTCTGAGACTCCATTTCCTTCTCTGTAAATAGGGAAATAATAACAGCCACCTCATAGGGTCGTCAAGAGGAGTAACTGAAGCACAACTGTGAAGCAGATAGACAAAAGCTTAGTGTATACAAACTGCTGTACAAGGGCTTGTAAAATCATATAAATAAGATGCATCAAACTGTTAACTGATTTTTTTGAGGAACATAATTATGGGAGTTTTGAATTGTTTGAATTTCATATTCACCTCTGAATTGTTTAAATTTCCTACAGAGAGAATGTGTTACTTACAAAATCAGGAAAAATAAAAAGATTTCCATTTAGGAAAAAATACAAAGTATACGTGAGAATCTTCATGATAAGCATCAGAAGCAAATTCTTTTCTGTGACAAATGATAACATAATCTACCTATTATAAAGTTTTCTGTTAAAATATAATCCCTATGTTTTAAAGAAGTTCAAATCTGGACATGTGTCCAGCTCAAGATTCAACTTATCTCTCATCAGAAGACAAGTAAGACTAATGAACACATTTGTTCGGACTCTGGTTCAATGATAAGAGCCTATTACCTTCATAGGACTCATTAGTGTCTGCCTGTAAGAGAGAATATGCTGGAATCATACAAATCTTGCATTTCTTAAACAGGCACCAGGTTCATTCATTATGAGTGAATAATTAAAATTGCTATAGCTATGTCTTTAAGAAGAGTATTATACATCTGTAACTATTATAGATCTATAATAGAATTACCAATAAATAGGACTCTGTCCTCTTATTTACACATGGAAACAATAGCAATGTGCATACTGCATGAAAATGTCCACATTTGAGGAACTTTAAAAATCACAATGTAACTCAGCTACATCTCTGACATTTTTATACACGTTAAACTTGACTTAACATCAAATCTACAAATATGTGCTACACTTTCACGCTGTGTAAGAACCGTATTCAGAGATTCCCAGGATTTAAAGGCATGCATGCTATTGTTCTTGCCTCCTGGGTGGCTTGCAGTCTACTTGTGAGGACCACACATGTTCCTTGGCTGGTGGGGGCAGGCAGGAGGGAGGAGTAGGGAGGGGATGTGTATCAGGAGACTCTCACATCTTCTGCACCTACTGCAAATACCATCTGTCAGCCTACCCTTTCCCTCTTCTGGAACTCAGACTAATCAATTACAAAGGTAGTAATAGACCCACCACATAGACAAGTGTGGGGCCCAGGAAACACTGGCAGTTTTATTTTCTAAGGAGTGGACAGTGCAAGACCCCTGCAGTTTATATGATAGGACTATAGAACACCTAGCATAGAATTCCCAACCTGCTATAACCAGTAGAAGGGCGAGGAGAATTAAAGCAAGGATAGGGTGCTACTCCGAACTGATTTATAGACCAACACATCGGGAGTCCTTGCTCAGCCACTGGCCTCCATCTTTTAGCAAATGTATTCCTCCCTCATGTTGGAATTAATGTCCCCCTTCCTAACTCCAACCATGTGGTTACAGCAGGGTGTGGCATGTTCTTATATGATGCTGCCCTCCTAGTCACAGCTGGCATCAAGACTGAGCAGCCACCTGACCTGGTCAGCCAGAGTTCTTCCCCAGTCTTTTTAAAAATGGATCTGGGAGAGTCAGTGTGTTTCTCTGATAGAAGTTGCAAGGGGGGAACTCCCACGCAAGGTGTCAACAGCCCCATGACTGCCAAGGTGGAGAAAGCTGGTCTGCAGTGGGAGAAAACAGAGGCGGCACCAAGAGAAGTAGAAACCGAAAAAAGAGATAAAGTCCTGGGCAAGCTGGCTCCTGGTTCGGGGGTTCCTGGGGCCCTGCTGCATTCCTCCCTGCCCGACTGGTGACTTGGTTGTCCTCTTCTTCTTTCAGTCATGTCAGCTACCCCAAGATCCTTCCATTAAATATTCCTTTTGCCTAAACTAGTTAAATATGGACTTCTGACATTTATCTAAACTCTAGTGACCCAAATTAGTTTTTTCAACCCAGATAAACTATGGAATAATCCTTAAATATGGCTTAGGTACAGGCAGCATATTTTAATTTTATTTATTATACTTTAAGTTCTGGGGTACATGTGCAGATCATGCAGGATTGTTACATAGGTATACACGTCCCATGGTGGTTTGCTGCATTCATCCACCCATCATCTATATTAGGTATTTCTCCTAATGTTTTCCCTCCCCAATCCCCCACCTCCTGCTATCCCTGCCCTAGCTCCCTCACCCTCCAACAGGCGCCAGTATGTGGTGTTCCCCTCCCTGTGTCCATGTGTTCTCATTCTTCAACACCCACTTATGAGTGAGAACACATGGTGTTTGGTTTTCTGTTCTTGTGTCAGTTTGCTGAGAATGATGGTTTCCAGCTTCATCCGTATCCCTGCAAAAGACATGAACCCATCCTTTTTATGGCTGCATAGTATTCCATGGTATATATGTGCCACATTTTCTTTATCCAGTCTATCACTGATGGGCATTTGGGTTGGCAGCATGTTTCTTTACAAAACAAATTCAGTGCTATGTTGATATTCTATTAGGTTGATTGTTGTAATGGATGTCTCTGATTTGCAGAGATTTTGTACCAAATTCGTGTGACAGATTTTTTATTACTGAGTTATTAGATTACCTTGAAGGATAGACCCTTGTATCTGTATTTTCTCTTCTTTCTATCTTTCCAATGATATTGTCTTATATTAGGTGGCAGGCAAAAAACCTCAAGAACATCTTGGTCGACTTCATTTTCCGTGTGTACATTACTCTTGGTCATATTTCACAAGATCACAGTATTTTCGAACTGGAAAGAATCTCATTATCTTTATAATCCTTTTGTTAGAAACCAACTGGAATCTGGTAAAAATCCTGAAGAATTAAATAAGTATATATTCAATCAATACAACCTCTTAGAACACTTCTAAATTACTCCTATCAGTCCAAAAAACAATAATACTATTTTCAATATTAATGCTCTTACATTCAGTTTGGGAATCTTAATATCCCTTCTTTCTCAGCCCTTTAAGACAGAGACCAATCTCCCTTACTATAAAAGGAACAATAACAATATTAAAACAGTCTTCCTGTGTGGAACCTGGGATTCCAACGGCCAGGCAAAGCGCTCTGGCAGATACTCTGGCCTAGTGAGAGTCCCTGTTTCCTCCTTTTCTTCCTTTCCACCGGATAAAAGTCCGTCTTACTCACCATTCAAATTGTCTGTGAGCCTGAATTTTCGTGGCGGTGAGACAAAGAACCGGTCTTTAGCCGAACTAAGGAAAAGTCCTGCAACAATTTCGGCACACAACGTGGGGGCTTGAGAAGAGAAACTGGTTATTTACCACACAAAAAATCTACAGGGGAGAGAGATCCAAGATGGCCGCATAGGAGCAGCTCAGGATTGCAGCTCCCAGTGAAAGTGCAGAGGGTGAGTGGACGCCGCATTTCCAGACGGATTTTTATTACCCCCAGACCAGGAGATCCCCAGGC
>PVKP010039611.1:0-20013 GCA_004027715.1 Plecturocebus donacophilus
TTCTTTTTATTCTAAAAAAAAAAAAAACTGAAATATTATACACACACACACACATATTATATATATACATTATACATCATAGATATAAATAAATAAATATCTATACATCAATATACATATAGTTGTTCCTGCATATCCTCAGGGCATTAGTTCAGGACTTCAATACCAACATCCACAGATGCTCAAGTCCCTTATATAAAATGGTTTAGTATTTGCGTATAACCTATACACATCCTTTCATATGTGTATAGGTTAAATCATCTCTAGATTATTTATAACACCTAATACAATGTAAATGCTATATAATAAGTTGTTATACTGTATTGTTAAGAGAATAACAACAAGGAAAAAAGTCTGTACATGTTCCATACTGATGCAATCATCCATTAAAAAGATGTTTTCTAGGCTGGTCGTGGCAGCTCATGCCTGTAATTTCAGCACTTTGGGAGGCCAAGGTGGGTGGATCACCTGAGGTCAGGAGTTCAAGAACAGCCTGGTCAACATGACAAATCCCTGTCTCTACTAAAAATACCAAAATTAGCCAGGAATGGTGGTGGGCACCTGTAATCCCAGCTACTAAGGAGGTTGAGGCAGGAGGATCACTTGAACCCAGGAGGCGGAGGTTGCAGTGAGCCTAGATCACCCCATTGTATTCCAGCCTGGGCGACAGAGCAAGACTCTGTCTCCCTCTCCATTAATCCATTGATTGATTGATTGATTGACTGATTGATTTCCTAGGCCAGATAAGGTGGCTCATGCCTATAATCCCAGAACTTTGGGAGGCTGAGGCGGGAGAATTGCTTGAGTTCAGGATTTTGAGACCAGTCTGCACAACATTATTTCTACCAAATTTATTTTAAAAAATTAGTTGGGAGTGGCGGCATGAGCCTGTGGTCCCAGCTACTCAGGGGGCTGAGGCAGGAGGATCGCTTGAGCCCAGGGGTATGAGGCTGCAGTGGGCTCTGATCACACTACTGCACTCCAGCCTGTGTGACAGAGTGAGACCCTGTCTCAAAAAAGAAAAAAGAAAGAAAGAAAGAAAGAGAAAATATTTATCTACAGTTGGTTGAATCCATGGATGCAGGACCCATGAATATGGAGGGCTGATTGTTTATATATATATATATATATATATATTTTTTTTTTTTTTGGAGACGGAGTCTCTTTCTGTCTCCAGGCTGGAGTGCAGTGGAGTGATCTTGGCTCACTGCAACCTCTGCCTCCTGGGTTCAAGTGATTCTCCTGCCTCAGTCTCTTGAGTAGCTGGGACTACAGGCGCCTGCCACCATGCCTGGCTAATTTTCATATTTTTAGTAGGGATGGGATTTTACCATATTGGCCAGGCTGGTCTCGAATTCCTGACCTCGTGATCTGCCCTCCTTGGCCTCCCAAAGTGCTGGGATTACAGGCGTGAGTCACCTCGCCCAGCCTAGAGCTGACTGCAGATATCTATCAATCAGTTGTTCAGGCCTGGAGTTCACCTTAAAACCTACTCCTCACCTGTCATGTATAAACCATCACCAAGTCCTGTTGTTTTTAATTCCAAAATACATCTTGCATCTGCTCACTTGGAGCTGTCTTCACCCCAGCCTTACCCACCATTGCCTCTGTTCCGCCAAGCTTTCATCAACAACCTCCTAACAGTCACTCCATATCCTCTTTTGGCTCCAATCCCTTCTTCGCATAGTCTTTATAGTGATTTTCCCCAAAATACACAACTGTTTATGTTACCATGCCACTTAAAGTCTTTCAATGGTTGCCCTTGGCTTTTAGGGTAAAGTCCAAATCCCTTGGAAGTTTGTGTACACTAATTGAACAACTATTATTGAGGCTCTACTATGTCCATGCAGTATCGTAAACACTGGGGACATAGCAATGAACAAAAAGGATAAACGCCCCTATATTCTTGAATACAAAATTAGCCGGGAGTGGTGGCAGGCGCCTGTAATGCCAGCTACTTGGGAGGCTGAGGCAGGAGAATCACCTGAACCTGGGAGGCAGAGGTCGCAGAGAGCTGAGATTGTACCATTGCACTCCAGCCTGGGTAACAAGAGTGAAATTCTGTCAAAAAAAAAAAAAAAAAAAAAGGGCTTTTAAGAACCATAACTATGGCCGGGCATGGTGGTTTATGCCTGTAATCTCAGCACTTTGGGAGGCTTCCGCAGGTGGCCGAGATCCCACCATTGCACTCCAGCCTGGGCAATAAAAGTGAAATTCTGTCTAAAAAGCAAAAACAAACAAAAAGAACCATAATACAATGCCATTAGTACATACAATAATATCAACAATGATTCCTTCATATTAACTAATTCTCAGTCCATGTTCAAATTTTGCAAAGGAATGATGATAATAATTAGTAATGAATTTAAGCCGGTTAAGAAGAAACAAGGGTGGTGCTGGAGTTAGGAACAGCAGAAAGGTAATTCCATCAATAGGTTGCAGGTCCTGCTGGTTGAGAACATTGTTAGAGTCAAGAGCCTTCAAGGAGGGCGCTGGAAAGGCAGGAGGCGATCCCACTTTCCTCTTTGCCCATTGTTCAGTCACATCAGTCTTCCAACCTGGGGTGTTGGAAGTGTAAGGTCTTTTAGGCTGACTGATGGTGCCATGGACGCCATGCTAACTTCTGTGACTTGCACAGATGCTCCAGATGAGTTCCTGGAAAATCTAAACTAACTGGAAGACCATGAAAAGAGGAAGAAATGATCAACCCCCACAGCGCCTACTTAACTTTGAGACATTCTCTATTGTTCCTTATTCCCGCCCTAATTAATAAGGCCATTGGAATTTGTAACTGAGCTTGGTCAACCTCGTGACTCCACACCCTATGACCCCTCCCAGGTTGCAAACCTACGACCACCTTCCAGCTTGCAAAAAACTGCCCTAAACTATAACTTTCCACTGCCCACCCTAAACCTATAAAACCAACTCCTATCCCACTGCCCTTTGCTGACTCCCTTTTCGGACTCAGCCCCCTGGTACCCAGGTGAATAAACAACCATGTTGCTCACACAAAGCCTGTTTGAGGGGTCTTTTCATTCAGGGTACACATGTTTTTGTTTTTATTTTTATTTTTGGGAGCGGTGAGGGAGGAAGGGGACACCCGCCTAGCCAGCCAGATCAGCCGAATCAACCCTGGCGATCAATGGGGTGACAGACGTCGCAATCAGATCGCCCTCACATACAGGGCGCACATGTTTTAACGGGAAGATTCTGTACAGATTTCTTCCCTACAATCTCATCCATCTCAGCTCCAGCACCTCATTGTCTCAGGAGAATGTGCAAACTAAATTAGGTTCTCCTATTACAACGTTGGTGCATCCTTGTGTAACATGGTAAAAGCCCTATAAAACTCTGTAACCCTAATGTCACAGGCAAGCAGTCCAAACTCACACCATCTTGGCCCCTGCAACTTGTAATAAGTAACTAAGGTCTGTAATTTCCACCCCTACCCAGACAATGTGTAAACTAACGCTTATCTTGACTTCTGTAAACCACTTAAGTAACAATTGGAATATCCAGAGTCCCATGGCCCTCGGAATGTCCGGAGCCCCTCACCCTCATCTCCGCCCAGGAGGTGATTTACGGAATCCACTGGCACTCGGAATGTCTGAAGCCCCTCACCCCCACCCTCAACCCTCACCCTCACCCCTGAGGTGGTTTACGGGCAAAAAAGGTCTTGACACCCTCCTTTCAGGGCCACAGGTTGGAGAGACGCGAGTCTTCGGTGGCCGCCGGCAATAAAGATCCTGCAATTTGGCATACTTTTGCCCTGGTGTTGACTTTCTATGCTCCATCCAGTACAACACTTGGAGCACTTGTTATCATAATTTTGAAACTATAGGAGAATGTATTTGATATCTAACTCCACCAAGATCTACAGCTTCTTTGCTCACCACTGTCATTGTCAGTGCCTACAGACTATCAATAGGACACTTTTGGCTGGGTGCGGTGACTTATGCCTGTAATCCCAGCACTTTGGGAGGCTGAGGCAGTGGATCACCTGAGGTCAGGAGTTCGAGACCAGCCTGGCCAACACGGTGAAATCCTGTCTCTACTAAAAATACAAAGAAAGATTGCTGGGCGTGGTGGCGCATGCCTGTTATCCCAGCTACTTGGGAGGCCAAGGTAGGAGAATCGCTTGAACCCAGGAGGGGGAGGTTGCAGTGAGCCGAGGAGATCGCGCCACTGCACTCCAGCCTGGGCGACAAGAGTGAAAATCTGCCAAAAAGGAAAAAAAAAAAAAAGACACTTTCAATAAATATTTGTTGAACAAAGGAAGGAAGGCATATCAATAGTGTCAAATGCCACAAACTTCTAAATCCACCCATAACACGGTTTCCAACAAGGATTCTAAATTTTTTGCTCTCAATTACCATTTCCTTGCTTGTAAAAACGATGCAACTCTTAGTATAAGTTAATATTACTTGAAAACTAAGTTGGGCCCCTCATCCCTGCCGAATTTGGAGAGACAGCGTTCTAAAAATCTCTTAACCTAAATATGCTAGTTGATAAAGGAAACGATTAATCAAGAGTGTCCTAAATACTACAGCCCACCTTAAACAAGGTAGCTCTAACACTCTAACGCGGTCAGGAAGGCTGAGGTCCCGCGATTAGACTTTCCCCGCCCGGCGGCGTCAAGAGGCGGATATTAGCCGCCCAGGACGGAAGTTCCGGAGCCTTCAAACCCTCGGGGAAGCAACTCGGCAGCGGACCAAGATGGCGGCGCCCAGTGAGGGACTAGTGTTTGCCGTGGGGGTTGAAAAGAATTGGGGTGCAGTAGTTCGCTCCCCAGAAGGAACCCCCCAGAAAATCCGGCAGCTGATAGATGAGGGGATTGCCCCGGAAGAGGGAGGCGTGGACGCGTGAGTTCATGAGTTAACCCTGGGTCTGGCGTTGGAAAAGTGGAGAAGGCTTGGGGAACACAGGCCTGGAGAGGCAGGTAGCGGGTAGGGAAGGTCCCCTCGGTCGGCGACTCTGGCAGTGGGGGCTGGCTTCTCAGGATCTGAAAGATACTGGGATTACTATGTTTGATTGGCTTTGATCTTCCCCTCAGGATGTACCGGATTCCGAATCATAGCCGAAATTATGTCATCGGACATTATTTTTGGAAGGAAAAAAAGAGGACCGTTAACTGATCTTTACTTTGATTCGAATTCTCTGATTGGTCCCTTTTTTTTTTTTTTTTTGGGAAGGAATGGGTATCAAAGGTCCCTCCAGGTAGAAATATCAAAATTGTTTTTTCTGCTTTTAACAGATTTCTGAAGAGATTCAAATTGTATAATGCATATCTGAAGCCTTGAGTCTTACTTTCTTTTCACTAAAGTTATGTAAAATACTTGTGGAGAACAGTGAGTGAGTGAAGAGAATAGTTTGCTAGGATTAGTGAAGCCCTGTAGAGGTAGAAATTGATTGAAGTTAGGTATGGCTAAACTGTAAAGAGTTTTGAATGCCAGACTGAAAAATTTGGGTTTTATTTATTAAGTATTATAAAACCACTGAAAATAATAAGCTGAGGAATGACATGAGTGAAATGAGTAAAAATGATTTTTAGGAAGCTTAAAATCCAGTATTGGTGTGATTTATGATATGATGTGTAGAGAAGCTAGATAGAAAATATTTAAGCAGAGGGATACTATGAAAGGCTTACCAACAGTTTTGCCACTTTGTGTTAGGAAGGACACGTCTGCCACATCCCAGTCAGTTAATGGATCACCCCAAGTGGAACAATCTTCATTGGAATCTACAAGCAAAGAAGCCTTCTTTAGCAGAGTGGAAACATTTTCTATATCCTTTTTTTAGTTCATGTGAATTGCACTTTCTGTCTGCTTCTAGAATTCCTCCAAGGTATTACACATTCCTCCAAGGTAGTACTCCAAGGTATTTAAAATTCTTCAAGGTTTAAATTTAAGAATCAAATCCTTGTTTCTGGTGGTCCTGATATAAGAAGCGAAAAAAAAAAAAAAAAAAGAAATCGTGCTAAGAAATTGTATAGGAAACTCAGCATCCTAATATGTTATCCCTCAAAGGGACAGTTAAGATTATCTAACCTTTTCTTTTTACTAAAGAAAACACTAAGAGCCCGAGAAAAGAAGAAATAACACCTAATACTTGTATATAGTATGTTTTCACATATATTATCATATTTGATCTTGACCTTAAACCTAAGAAAAAAGCATTATTATTATACTGGTTTTACAGAAGAGGAAACAGTTTGGGGCAGGTTATATGACTTGCCCAAGATGAACCTTTTAGCAAATGGCAGATCCAAGATTATAATCTAATGTTTTTCAGATTATTAGAGACTATACTACTTTACTGTCTCTTTCTAGATTTTCTTTTGTGTAATAGCTACCTATTGCTGCATAATAAATTGCCCTAAAACTTAGTGATCTTAAAACAACAAACATGGCCGAGGTGGGTGGATCACGAGGTCAAGAGATCGAGACTATCTGGGCCAACATGGTGAAACCCTGTCTCTACTAAAAATACAAAAAATTAGCCGGGCATGGTGGTGCATGCCTGTAGTCCCAGCTACTCGGGAGACTGAGGCAGGAGAATTGCTTGAAACTGGAAAACGGAAGTTGCAGTGAGCCGGCATTGCGCCACTGCACTCCAGCCTGGCAATAGAGTGAGACTCTGTCTCAAACAAACAAACAAACAAACATTTTTTATCTCATAATTTCTGCGGATCAGGAATCCAGGCATGGCTTAGCTGAGTCCTCTGGCTCAGGGTCTTTCACAGGCTGCAATTAAGGTTGGCCAGGGCACTGTCATTTCAAGGCTCAACTAGGAAATGGTCCACTTCCAAACTCCATCATGTGATTGTTGGCAGGATTCATTTACTTATGTCCGTTGGACTGAGGGCTTCAGTTCTATACTGGCCATTGGCCAGAGATGCCCCTCCCCACTTGGTTCCTTGCTACATGGGCCTCTCTAAAGGAAAGTTCACAGCCTGGCACCTGGCTTCCATCAAAGTGAGCAAGCGAGAGAACAAGATACAAACCAGCGTCATTTTGTAATCTAATCTCAGAAGTGACATCCCATCACTTTTGTCATATGCATTAGAAGCAAGTCGCTAGGCCAGCCCATACTCAAAGAGCAGATAACACCAGGGCATGAATACAAGAAGGCCAGGATCCTTGGAGCCACCTTAAAAGCTGCTTACATCACCTTGCTTTGACAGAAGTCTTACTTTATGTATATGTATAATTTTTTTTTTTTTTTAGTAGAGATGGAGTTTTACCATATTGGCCGACTGGTCTTGAACTCTTGACCTCGTGATCTGCCCACCTCAGCTTCCCAAAGTGCTGGGATTACAGGCATGAGCTGCCAAACCTGACCCTGAATTTCTGTCTTATAAACTATTGACAAAGTCTTGACCTAGGAATCAAAAATTAACAAAATCTCAGAATATAAGACCATGAAATAAGCCAAATCACACACCTTTTTTGATCAAGAAACTAAATACTGGCTGGCGTAGTGGCTCATGCCTGTAATCCCAGCACTTTGGGCGGCAAAGGTGGATGGATCACCTGAGGTCGGGAGTTTGAGACCAACCTGGCCAACATGGTGAGACCCCGTCTCTACTAAAAATACAAAATTAGCTGGGTGTGGTCATGTGCACCTGTAATCCCAGCTACTTGGGAGGCTGAGGCAGGAGAATCACTCGAACCTGGGAGGCAGAGGTTACAGTGAGCACTCCAAACTGGGCGGCAGAGCAAGACACTGTCTCCAAAAAAAAGAAACTAGACTGGGCACAATGGCTAACCCCTGTAATCCTTAGCACTTTGGGAGGCCAAGGTAGGCAGATCACGAGGTCAGGAGATTGAGACCATCCTGGCTAAGACAGTGAATTTTAGTCTCTACTAAAAATACAAAAAATTAGCTGGGCGTAGTGGCACGTGCCTGTCGTCCCAGCTACTCAGGAGGCTGAGACAGGAGAATCACTTGAACCTGGGAGGCAGAGGTTGCAGTGAGCCGAGATTGTGCCACTATACTCCAGCCTGGGCGTTAGAGCGAGACTCTGTCTCCAAAAAAACCAAACTAATACTGGAATGTTACTCGAATGAAAAAATAAGCAAATGCTAGTTATCACATTGCATATTTCAAGAAGAGACATTAAGCATTAGGTCTTAAGTTAATTTACAAACATACTCAGTGTGCTCTATGCCTGAGTTCAAGAATTTGATCCATTGTTTTGTTTTGTTTTTTTTCTCCAACTTTTATTTTCAGTTCCTGGGTACATTTGTAGGATGTGCAGGTTTTTTACATAGGTAAACGTATGCCACGGTGGTTTGCTGCACAGATCAGCCCATCGCCTAGGTATTTAGCCCAGCATCCTATTCTTCCTCATGCTCTTCCTCCCCCTACCCCCACCCCCATCAGTCCCCAGTGTATGGTGTTCCCTCCATGTGTCCATCTGTTCTCATCATTCAGCTCTTACTTAGAAGTGAGAACATGTGTTCGATTTTCTGTTCCTGCGTGTGTTTGCTGAACTAGCTTCTAGCTCCACCCATGTCCCTGAAAAGGACATGATCTAATTCCTTTTATGGCTGCATAGTGTCAAAGAAATTGTGAACTCAAACATCCATCTTAAACAGTTGTTGTCTTTTTTTTTTTTGAGACAGAGTTTCACTCTTGTCACCCGGGCTGCAGTGCACTGGTGTGATCTTGGTTTACTGCAACCTCTGCCTCCTGGGTTCAAGTCATCTTCCCGCCTCAGCCTCCCAAGTAGCTGGGATTACAGGCTCCCACCGCCATGCCTGGCTAGTTTTTATATTTTTAGTAGAGACAGAATTTCACCATGTTGGCCAGACTGGTCTCCAACTCCTGACTTCAGGTGATCCACCCGCCTCAACCTCCCTAAAGTGTTAGAATTACAGGCGTGAGCCACCACACCTGGCCCAGTTGATATCTTTTTTTTTTTTTTTTAAATAAGAGATGGGGTCTTGCTATGTTGCCCAGGCTGGAGTGCAGTGGCTATTCACAGGTGCGATTCCACTACTGCTCAGCACAGGAGTTTTGACCAGCTCCATTTCCAAGCTGGGCTGGTTCACCTCTCCTTAGGAAACCTGGTGGTCCCCCACTCCCAGGAGGTCACCATATTGATGCTGAACTTAGTGCGGACACCGATCGGCGGAGCACACTACAGCCCAGAACGCCTGGGCTCAAGTGATCCTCCCACTTCAGCCTCCCGAGTAGCTGGGACTACAGGCACCTGCCAGTGCGCCTGGCAGTTGATATCTTAGAAAGAAAAGTACAGCAAATCAGATCCAAAGTAAAAGTCATCAGTGGCTCACGCCTGTAATCCCAGCACTTTAGGAGGCGGTCGGATAACGAGGTCAAGAGATTGAGACCATCCTGGCCAACATGGTGAAACCCCGTCTCTACTAAAACAATACAAAAATTAGCTGGGCATGGTGGCATGGGCCTGTAGTCCCAGCTACTCAGGAGGCTGAGACAGGAGAATTACTTGAACCCAGGAGATGGAGGTTGCAGTGAGCCGAGATCGCACCGCTGCACTCCAGCCTGGGGACAGAGCAAGACTCTGTCTCAAAAAAAAAAAGTACAAGTCATCATAATTAGTAAATGCCAATTGTTTTCACTGAAAATGTCAAATTCTCTGGGCTGTCATTTTGGCTCCTATAGACCGTAGAGGTTGTGAAGCTGAGGATACTCTAGCCCAACATGGCCAACATAGTACTGATGGGTAGCTCTGTTAAAGAAGCAGAGACTGAAGGCGGAAGAAATGTGGTACCACACCAAGTCCTCTGTTTTTCACTTTTTTGTTCCCTGTATGCCAAGACAGAAAGACCTAGATGGTAGTTTTTTACAGTGATTTAAAAAAATTTTTAAATTACAGACTTACAGAAAGGTTGCAGAGGTTACAGAGAACCTTTTTTCCCTGAGCTATTTGAAAGTAAGCCACCAAAGTGATGTCTTATTACTCCCAAATGCTTCCTATAAACAAGGACTTTGTCCTACATAACCAGAATGTAACCATCAAAATCAGGAAACTGACATTGATAAGTTACTACCGTCTAATCCTCAGACCCCAGTTTTTTCATCAGTGTACTAGTAACATTCTTTATAGCTGAAGGATCCAGTTGAGAATCACACATTACATTTCGTTGTCATGTTGCTATAGTCTCCTTTGATCTGGAACATTTCCTCAGTTTTTCCTTGAATTTCATGATCTTGATACAACAGACCAGTTATGTTGTAGAGTGTACGTCAGTGACGTTTGATGTTTCTTAGTGATTAGATTCAGGTTATGCAGTAGCGTCGTGAAGCGATGCTGTGTTCTCATTGCATCCTGTCAGATGACACATGATTTCTATTTATCCCTTTATGGTTATGATCACTTTGATCACTTGATTAAGGGAGTGTCTGGCATTTCTATTGTAAAATAACTCCTTCTACCTTTATGAATAAAAAGTACTTTGTGGGGAGGTTCTTTGAAACTATATAAATATTCCATTCCTCGTCAGACTTTAGGTAATTGATTTATTTGTAGCAACATAGACTCATGATTTTTTTTTATTCAATAGGTTATAATTCATTACTATTATTATATATTTTGATGCTCCAGTTATTCCTTCTTTAGTCAGTGATATCCCCCTCAGGTTGGCCTTTTGACATATCCCATAACCCATGACCTCTTTATT
The DNA here is from genome assembly GCA_004027715.1 of Plecturocebus donacophilus. Classification (NCBI taxonomy): domain Eukaryota; kingdom Metazoa; phylum Chordata; class Mammalia; order Primates; family Pitheciidae; genus Plecturocebus; species Plecturocebus donacophilus. The sequence goes on from PVKP010039611.1 coordinate 10,668, forward strand.
GCTTTCAGGAGCAAGTTGTTCTAGGCTTATCTTCTTGTCTCATTCCTGGAATCAGCCAATTCTACGAGGATCCTTGGCTCTTTTTCAGGGGAGAATGTTATTTAAAAGATAAGATCTTAACTGGGCTTGGTGGCATACCTGTAATTCTAGGACTTTGGGAAGCCTAGGTGGGAGAATTGCTTGAGCCCAGGAGAGAGACCAGCCTGGGCAACATAGCAAGATCCTGTCTCTATATAAATGAATGAATGAATGCCAAGATCTGGGTGCAGAGAGAACTCACAGCTACTGTACCACTGTTCTCAGGCCCTCTCAGAGGAAAAAGCTAGAGATATATATGTTTATGTACACACATTACACACACACATTCACATATGTACACACATACATCAAAATTTACATCCATTTATCTCTATTTTAGAAAACAATGAGTTCCTGCTGACATCTCCAGTTGCAACTGTACATCACAGGATTCATTCAAGTTTTCTCCTTTTCCATATTTGTCCCTCCCTTATTCAACACTGTGAAACATAATTTCTTTTATCCTTAATATATTTACTACTTCAATCAATCTCCCTGTATGTGCTTCATCTCCCATTTCTGTCATGCTGCCCTCCTTTCCTGCGTGGATCTCTCGTCATACCGGTTAGGCCCTAGCACTCCACGCTTGGCTGCTGCAAGCGAATGCCTGTTACATACCACTTGGGTTCTGACACCCTTCGCTGAGCTGCCTCTTCCCAGTCTCCTGATTCAGACATCTTCCTTGTTCACTACCTAATGGCTTTAAGACTAAATTGCTCAGGAAAGGGAAGGTATTTTAATCATCTTTCTGCCTTTGTTTCTTACATTAAATCTTGATTTTGATATAGTATTTAGATCCATTTCCTTTTTGCTTATTGGCTATAAATTGATCATCATTTTGGATATGATATTTATTTAACTGTTACTTTTATTCTAGATAATCATGGCTCCTTTAATATTTATATCTAAATTTTGTTTTACAGTCTTCATACTTCTTTGCTGATACTGGAATGTTTTTAAAATTCCTGTATCCCTTTATAAAAATGTAAAACTTTACTGCATCTTCTTTCATATTTTATACTTTTTTTTTTAAACTGTGCTTTGTAAAATAAGAGCTCTTCAGGTAGATTTTTTTTTTTTTTTTTTTGAGACAGAGTTTTACTCTTGTTACCCAACGTGGAGTGCAGTGGCACGATCTTGGCTCACTGCAACCTCTACCTCCTGGGTTCAAGCAATTCTCCTGCCTCAGCTTCTCGAGTAGCTGGGACTATAGGCGTGCACCATCATGCCCAGCTAATTTTTGTATTTTTAGTAGAGACAGGGTTTCCCCATGTTAACCAGGATGTTCTCAATCTCTTGACCTTGTGATCCACCCGCCTCGGCCTCCCAAAGTGCTGAGATTATAGGCATGAGCCAGCATGCCCGGCTTTTTTTTTTTTTTTTTTTTGAAACAGAATCTTGCTCTCTTACCCAGACTAGAGTGCAGTGGCACCATCTCAGCTTACCACAACCTCTACCTCCTGAGTTAAAATGTTTCTCCTGCCTCAGCCTCCCAAATAGCTAGGATTACAGGCACATCCCAACATGCCCAGCTAATTTTTGAATTTTTTGGTAGAGATGGAGTTTCACCACATTGGCCAGGCTGGTCTCAAACTCCTGACATCAAGTGATCTGCCTGTCTCGGCCTCCCAAAGTGCTGGGGCCACTGCATCTAGCCCAGTTAGTATATGAAAAACTGAGGCTGGGCGAGGTGGCTCTCGCCTGTAATCCCAGCACTGTGGAAGGCCAAGGAGGGCCTCAGGCATTTGAGTTCAGTCATTTAAGACCAGCCTGGCCAACATGGTAAAACCACTCCTCTATTAAAAATGTAAAAATTAGCGAGGCAAGGTGGTGCATGCCTGTAAGCCTACCTCAGAGGCTGAGACTGGAGAATCGCTTGAACCCAGGAGGCGGAGGTTGCAGTGGGCTGAGATTGTGCCATTTGCAGTCTAGCCTGGGTGACAGAGCAAGACTCTGTCTCAAAACAACAACAACAACAAAAAAAAAAAACACAAAAAATTGAGCATTTAATATTAAGGAGCAATAAATGTTTTAGGATACCTTTCCAAATATATTCTTATAGATGCTTTTAGCTGTTTGAAACACATTCTTGCACATCCCCATTGATAATAGCAATCAAATTTTGGAGGGATAATTTTACTGCCTTTATTCTTCAGAAAGTAAAAATGGATGTACAGTAGGAGAGCATAGGCGAGTGGCAGAAAATATTTCTGTATTTGACTTTGACCATCTCTTATTGTTCAGGCCTATCCCAGTACTTTCACTCATGTCATGAAGTTCCTAGTGTTTCAGATGCAGTGAAAATTAATGGATCCTATATTCTACCGGACAACCAATAATAAACTTTTTTTTTTTTGAGACAAGGTCTTACTCTGTTGTCCAGGCTAGAGGGCAGTGGTGTGATCATAGCTTACTGTGGCCTCGATCTCCTGGGCTCAAGCAATCCTCCTCCCTCAGTCTCTCAATTAGCTAAGACTACAGGTGTGCACCACCACATCCTGCTAATTTTTTGATTTTCAGTAGAGATGTCTCACTCTGTTGCCCAGGCTGATCTTGAACTCCTGAGCTCAAGCAATCCTCCCACCTCAGTCTCCCAATGTGCTGAGATTACAGGCATTTGCCACTGCCTGGCCAATAAACATTTTAAACACACAAAATACATAGGGCTTCTTCAAGAATAAGTTAATAACTTTTCCCTTCCACTTACTACTTAAATGACTTCCATCATTCTGTAAAGTATGTGCCTGTACATTAAAAATAGTTTTTCTTGGCTTGGTATGGTGGCTTACTCCTGTAATCCCAGCACTTTGGGAGGCCGAGGTGGGTGGATCACCTGAAGTCAGGAGTTCAAGACCAGCCTGAGCAACATGGTGAAACCCTGTCTCTGCCAAAAAATACAAAAATTAGCCAGGTGGTCCCAGCTACCTGGGAGGCTGAGGTGGGAGAATTGCTTGAACCTGAGAGGGTAAGGTTGCATTGAGCTGAGATCATGCCACTGCACTCCAGCTTAGGCAACAGAGGGAGACCTTTTCTCAAAAAAAAAAAAGTATACACACACACACACTTATATATACATTTGCAGTGTTATTTTTCTTAACATAGATACTCTTTGAAATGGGCAGGTAAGCCCTCCGAGCTGTCTCCCCTCGTCTGTGCAAAATATGGCTGGGTCACAGTTGAATGTGATATGCTCAAGTGCTCTAGCTGTCAAGCTTTTCTCTGTGCCAGTTTACAACCAGCTTTTGACTTTGACAGATGTAAGTATAAGGTACAAATTACGTTTTTCTCCATACTGAAATATATACTATCCTGGTTTTCTGGAAAAAAAAGTCATTTTAGTTTGATCAGAAAGTGTGTACTATTATATATAACAAGGTCAATTTGTGATTGCTTTTACCCTATAGGCTTTAACCCTTTTTTAAAAATCTTCTTGTCTTTTTGAGATGGCGTCTCATTCCTTTGCCCAGGCTGAGTGAGTTGTAGTGACGCAATTACAACTCACAGCAGCCTCAACCTCTGGGCTCAAGTGATCCTCCCACCTCAGCCTTCCAAGTAGCTGGGACTAAAGGTACAGTGCCAGTACATCTGGCTAATTTTTGTATTTTTTGTAGAGGTAGGTTTTTACCATGTTGCCCAGGCTAGTCTTGAACTCCTGAGCTCAAGTGATCTGCTCACATCGGCCTCCCAAAGTACAGAGATTACAGGGGTGAGCCATAGTGCCTGGCCAGTCTTTTTTCTTCTTCATCTTTTTTAAAACTAAGCTAGCTACTACAGCATGGACTTTACTTAATGTAATCTAGGTAACAGGTAACAGCAGCATGTTTCCTTTATTATTCCAAAATGTATACTTTTAGACAAAGAGTGACAAAGGACTTTTATGAAGTCTCACACTTTGGAATGCTCTGCCTTATACGATCTATGGGGCTGGGTATGGTGGTTCACGCCTGTAATCCCAGCAATTTGGGAGGCTGAGGCAGGTGGGTCACATGAGGTCAGGAGTTTGAGACCAGTCTGGCCAACATGGTGAGACCCTGTCTCTATTAAAAATACAAGAAAGCTACTCAGGAGGCTGAGGCAGGAGAATCTCTTGAGCCTGGGAGGTGGAGATTGCAATGAGCTGAAATTGTCCCACTTAACTCCAGCCTCGGCAACAGAGGAAGACTTTGTCTCAAAAAAATAAAAAGTAAAAATAAGGTACGTGGTATCTCCTTTGTTGACCTTAGGATCTCAGTTTAAAAGCTGTTTTGTGGAAAATATTAAGATGATGTACTTGCTAGTATTTTCACATTTTAAATTCTCTTAGTTATTTTTATTTTTAGTTAAATCTCTACTCTTAGAGGACATTCATTGGATTCTGAATCTATAGAGTGTTTTTTAAGGTGTTGCTGTTTATGTGAATTTCAGATAAGCAACGATGTGCTGAGCTGAAGAAAGCTTTGTGTACTGCCCATGAGAAGTTCTGTTTCTGGCCAGACAGCCCATCTCCAGGTACTCATTTCTAAGAATTCCTGTTCACCATTTCTCCTTCGTCATTACATTTCTAATATTGTCTACTTGTTTGTGAAAACTTAGTCTTTGAAGTTTCTTCTTCTCTTTTTCTATTTGTATTTTTTCAGAAGAACTTATATTCACTTGTGTTATTTCTTACCTTTATTAAGTGCATTTGACATACTTAAGGCTTTAGCCATATATATGCATTATCCCATGTAATCCTTCCAGGGGCCCTGGGAGGTAGATATTATCAAACCAGTTCTTTTTTTTTTTTTTTTTTTCTGAGATGGAACCTTGCTCTGTCACCTAGGCTGGAGTGCAGTGGCATGATCACGGCTCACTGCAACCTCCCCCTCCTCGGGTCAAGCGATTCTCCTTCCTCACCTCCCAAGTAGCTGTGTTTATAGGCACCTGCCATCATGCCCGGCTAATTTTTTTATATTTTTGGTAGAGACAGGGCTTCACCATATTGACCAGGCTGGTCTTGAACTCCTGACCTCAAGTGATCCACCTGCCTCAGCCTCCCAAAGTGCTGGGATTACAGGCATGAGCCTGTAAATGAGTTCATTTAGGTGAAGGAACTAAGAATCAGAGGTCTTAAAACCAACTAGAGAGAAGCTATAACTAAGTTTAATCTGATTTCAAACCCTCTGCTTTTCCCACCACACCAAGCAACACTATATTCTACCTAGGCTTCCTGTAGAGGGAGTACTACTAATAGCAATAATGGTGGAAGTTAAACAGGGTTCATTTGCTAAAGAAGACTCACAGGACCCCAAGTGAGAATGATCACAAATCTGCAGTTTATTATAGTAAAACAGTACACTATCACAACAGCACTGAAGTAAGGGTGTCATCACAGCCACAGGCTGTCTAGGGAGGCCAGGTCTACCCTCATATTTCCTCTTTATATAAGAGCCATGACAGGACATACTCTCTCTCGAATCAGGAACTACTGAAGTGTGCACAGAACACTTTGGAATAAGAGAGCCCAAATATAATCTCAACTGGGTTGTTTTTTTTTTTTTGAATTATTATTATGTTTATTTTTTTGAGAAGGAGTCTCACTCTGTAACCCAAGCTGGAGTGCAATGGCATGGTCTCAGCTCACTGCAACCCCTGCCTCCCAAGTTCAAGTGATTCTCCTGCCTCAGCCTCCCAAGTAGCTGGGACTACAAGTGCATACCACCATACCCGGCTAATTTTTGTATTTTTAGTAGAGACGGGATTTCACTATGTTGGCCAGGCTGGTCTTGAATTCCTGACCTCGTGATCCACCTGCCTCGGCCTCCCAAAGCTGGGATTACAGGTGTGAGCCACCATGCCCAGCCTCAACTCGGTTTTTGAAAATATTTTGTTCATCATTTAAAAAAATATTTTGTTTTAAAAAAATATTTTGACTATAATCCTAACACTGAGAGGCCAAGGCAGGAGGATCACTTGAGTTCAGGAGTTTGAGACCAGCCTGAGCAATAAATATAGTAAGACCTCATCTCTATTAAAAATAAAAATAAATAAATCCTGAGCAATAAATATAGTAAGACCTCATCTCTATTAAAAATAAAAATAAATAAATAAATATTTTGTTGATCATGTAGGCATGTTCTTGCTAAGTAAACAGCTTCAACAGCAGAGCCCTCTGGTGGGAAATCTAAGAGCAGGTATAAAAAATTCTTTAGACCCGTAGTTAAAAGGCAACACTGTTCATCTCTATATTTCTTGCCTTGACCAGGAATCAGTGCCATATAGGTATATTTTTTATTTCAGTAGGATAGCAGGCTACTTCCAGGGTCACTGATGGCTAGGAATATTCCATGATTTATCACTAAAAGGAAAAAGTAGATTGAAAATAACCAGAGATTGCTCTCTACCTTTGATCAATGAAGACTTGGTAGAAAAGGATTAAAATTGTTAAAATGAAGATGAGTATATAATACGGATTTCCTGCTGTTGAAATAGCTAGGATTTACTAATTATTTAACTGCAGAGTGTAACAAAACTTGATCCTCTGAGGATTTGAATCCATCCCTGTCTAGTGCACTCAGTCCAAGTTTTTTTTTTTTTTTTGAGATAGAGTCTTGCTCTGTCACTGAGACTGGAGTCAGTGGTGCAGTCTAGGCTCACTGCATCCTCTGCCTCCCAGGTTCACATGTTTCTCCTGCCTCAGCCTCCCCAGTAGCTGAGTCTACAGGTATGCGCCACCACACCGGCCAATTTTTCTATTTTTAGCAGAGTTTCACCATGTTGGCCAGGCTGGTCTCAAACCCCTGATCTCATGATCTGCCCACCTTGACCTCTCAAAGTGCTGAGATTACAGGCGTGAGCCCCAATGCCTGGCTGTCTAAGTTTTTAAGGTCTACCAGGGCTCTATTGGTGGTTCCCAGCTCTTATTACTATACATTCTGCTTTCTTGACCTCATTCACAACTTCAGCTACCACCTTGGAGACCTCTAAATCCTATCAAGACCTCTCTTTTGAGCTTGACTCATATTTCCATCTACCTTCTAAACATTTCCACTTAATGTTATAGGTAGCTGGAACTCAACTGAACTCTTCATCTTATACCTAAAACTTTCTCCATCTTGGCAAATGGCACTCACTTTCCTATCCAGTTGTCCTAGCCAGAAACCTGAAAGTCACTTTAGATGCTCTTCTCTATCGTCACCCACTTTGACCTGTCCATTCTACCTTCTAAATGGGTCTTAGATATGACCTTTCAATTATACGATCCCTTGGTTTGGTTCTTTAACATTCAAAGGACCTATATGTGGAGAAAAGAACACTCACAACTATTTATACTTTATGGTTAAATGTATTAAGAAAAACTAATAAATACAATTTTGAAGGTAATTTTCTTCTAACATTTACCAATAATTTTAAACTAAATTAAATTTCTTTAAACATTTTAAATTACAATGATTAATTTACAAGGACTGCTTATTTTAAACATGTCACTTTAAACAGTAGATAAAATGTACAAATACATTAATAACAAAATATATCTTTAAACTTAAATATGTATTTTCATGTTGAGTTTAGTTTCTTCTCGGTTTACTTTTTTTTTTTTTTGTCTGAGGCAGGGTCTTGTTCTGTCACCCAGACTGGAATGCAGTGGCTTGATCTTGGCTCACTGCAGCCTTGACCTCCTGGGCTCAAGAGGTCCTCTCACGTCAGCCTTCCAAGTAGCTGGGACTACAGGCATGAGCCAGCATACCCAGCTACTTTTTCTATTTTTTGTTTCCATCTTTTTTTTTTTTTTTTTTTTTTTTTTTTTTTTTTTTTTTTTTTTTTGAGATGGAGTCTCGCTCTGTTGCCTAGGCTAAAGTGCAATGCTGCGATCTTGGCTCACTGCAACTGCCATTCCCCAGGTTCAAGTGATTCTCCTGTTTCAGCCTCCTGAGTAGCTGGGATTACGGGCACATGCCACCACGTCCCACTAATTTTCGTATTTTTAGTAGAGATGGGGTTTGATCTTAGTGGTCAGGCTGATCTTGGACTCCTGACCTCAAGTGATCCACTCGCCTCAGCCTTCCAAAGTGCTGGGATCATAGGCGTGAGCCCCCACTCCCGGCCATTGCCAGAGATAATTATACTATAGTATATAATCAGTTGCCACACTGCTTAGATTTCAGACAGATTCTTTCTTTTCCAATGTAGGTATTACTAATATAATTCCTAATCGTATACTTTATATACTCTGGTACCCAGTTATGCTTCACCTTATAATGTAAGCCTTTTTGTATCTCTTTTATAGACTTTAGGAACATGCCATGTTTTTCATTCTTAGCTCACAATAAGTTATAACTTGGGAGTTATAAAATGTTGGTTCTTTAAGCCCTTTCACCTGTTTAAGCCTCCACCTCCACTAACTCTGTTTTGTTTTCTCTTTCTTAAGGTAACAATTGCAAACTTACACAGAAGTACACAGAATAGTGTAAATAATGAAACTCCATCACTCAACTTCAACAATTATCACCTTATAGCCGATCTTGTTTCTTCTATATTCCTAACACCTAACAAACACCTTGCCCCTCTGCATTGTTTTGAAGCCCAGTCCCACATACTATGCCATTTTCTCTGTAAATATTTCAAGGTATAAAAGATATGGATTCTACTTCTTTTTTTTTTTTTGAGATGGAGTCTCACTCTGTTGCCAGGCTGGAGTACAGTGGCACAATCTTGGCTCACTGCAGCCTCCACCTCCCAGGTTCAAAGATTCTCCTGCCTCAACCTCCCGAGTAATTTTTATATTTTTAGTAGAGATGGGGTTTCACCATGTTGGCCAAGATGGTCTCGATCTCTTGACCTCATGATCTGTGCACCTCGGCCTCCCAAAGTGCTGGGATTACAGGCATGAGCCACTGCACCCGGCTGGATTCTGCTTTTTAAACATAGTCACAGTAGTATCATTATAGCCCCATCAAAATGAAAATCAGTAATTTCTTGATGTTATCAAGTTTCCTCAGTCGTTCAGTATGTGTTTTTTATTTTTGACAGTTTACACCAGTATAATCTTCCAGTTTACTTTTTCCACAGACCGATTTGGGATGTTGCCCCTGGATGAGCCTGCTGTCCTTGTTAGTGAATTCCTAGATCGTTTTCAAAGCCTTTGTCACTTGGATCTCCAGCTTCCTTCCCTAAGGCTGGAGGACTTGAAAACTATGGTGAGTTTTTCCTGACCAGGCTGCAGTGGCCTCCAGTTATTGCCAGCATCTATACCTGAAGCATTTCTTTTTTTTTTTTTTTTTTTTTTTTTTTTTTTTTTTTTTTTTTTTTT
>PVKP010039612.1:0-20031 GCA_004027715.1 Plecturocebus donacophilus
GGAAACCATCATTCTCAGCAAACTGACACAAGAACAGAAAACCAAACACTGCATGTTCTCACTCATAGGTGGGTGTCAAACAATGATAAAACATGGAAACAGGGAGGGGAACATTACACACTGTGGTCAGCTGTGGGGCGGCTAGGGGAGGAACAGCAGGGAGTGGGGAGAAATACCAGATATAGGTGATGGGGGGATGAAGGTGGTAAACCAGCTTGCCATGTATGTACCTATGTAATAATCCTGCATGATCTGCAAATGTACCCCAGAACGAAAAGTACAATTAAAAAATTCAAAAGAGAAAGGGGGAAAAACAGCAAATGTAGAGGGTCAGAAAAGAGAGAGAAAGAGTTAAGCTGCTAACCTTGAAGGCAAGGGAGAGTCAGCTGCACAGCTATGTGTTGGGGAGCCACGTGACTAAGCAACTGAGACAGGACACATAGTGTAAGACACCATGCAGGTGCGCTGGTGCCCAGAGAAAGAGAGAAAGTCGAATCTGTCCATTTTTGCAGATTGACAGTGGGGAGTCAGGGCACATCACGACTCAGCTCATGCCCAGTGAGACAAAAAGAAAGCAATTGAGTTTAAGGAGAAAGTAAACGGGATGACAGAGAGAGAGAGAGAGAGAGAGAGAGAGAGAGAGAGAGAAACAGAGAGAGAGAGGGAGAAAGAGGGAAATGAGCAAGAGAGAGACTGGAAAAGACAGATCAAAAAGAGACCCAGAAGGTGAGATTGGGGAGAAAAATAATGTAAAAGGAACAAAGAGTAAAAGAGGAAGTGAGAGGATGCAGAGAGTTTGGTAGGGCTTGGGGAAGATTCTGGAGGCTCGAGCAACAAGGAAGTGCAGGGAAAGAGTGCAATGCAGCCACTGATGAGGAACAGAGCCCGGGAACTGGGGGATGCAAGTGAGAGAAGAATGTGGATGAGAGTTTAGGATTGGGATGCTTGAGGAGTAGTGGCTTGCCTACAGCAAAGACTAGGTGGCTGTTTGTCAGGAGGCAGTAGAAAGGATTCATGTTATGTAAGGGTACATGGATGAGACAATCTTAAAGATTTTGTTTTGTTTTACTGAGAGATTGTAAGTTCTCCAGGGGCAGCTGTTAGTAAGGCTGCAGAATGGTGGGCAGGGTGGCTACATAAGGAAGATCAGAACTAGGGTATAAACTCAAATGACTACTGGGCCAGCAAATAATGAGAAGGAGGACTGCAGGGCTGGGCCAGGGGAAAATCATTACAGCTGAGGAGGAGGTAAAGCCACTGAGTCCCCTCCCAGAGCTGGACAAACTGGAGACCCTTTGCAGTTGATGGGTCATCAGCGGGACTGAAGTGGAATACAAATAGTGCAGCTCTTGGCCTGCCAGGGAGATGGATGGTGCCTTCGAAGCAAAGAAACAGGGAGGGCAAAACCAGGAATGCCTTTGCTGATAAAAGGGATCATCAGGGAAGGCACCACATGCTGGCAGCTCTTCAAACCTGTACCTCTTGACCTAAAGCCAAACCCAGAAGGGTTGGGCCAAAGGCACCTTGGCTAGCTCGTCAGTCTCTTGCCTCCCCAAGTCCCTTCCCTGGGATCAGTGGGCCCTGGGATGGTGCCTAACTTAATTCCAGCCAGTTTCTTAAGGAAAGTAGAGGAGAATGAGAAGACATCAGACCATACCTGTTAAATATCATAGAATATCAAATTAAAGTTAGACCAGACCTTAAAAAACACTCCACTATATGATAGAATAAGGATGTTTGTGGATGGGTCATCCCAAGTGATAGATGGTAAAAGACATAATGGCTATGCCATCATTGATAGAAACAGACAACTCTTATGTGAGAAGGGCAGGCTGTCTAATAATTGGTCTGCCCAGACATGTAAATTATATGTCCTTAACCAGGCTCTGAAGTGTCTTGACGTCAGGAGAGCACTATATGCACTAACCCCAAATATGCCTATGTTATGGTACATACCTTTGGGAAAATATGATCAGAAAGGACCTAATAAATAGCAGGTATATAGAATTGGTATATGGGAAAGGGGTCAAACACTTTTTTTTTAATGTGCGTATTTTTTATTATACTTTAAGTTCTGGCGTACATGTGCAGATCTTGTAGAATTGTTACATAGGTATACACATGCCATGGTGGTTTGCTGCCTCCATCCCCCCATCACCTACATTAGGTATTTTTCCCAATGTATCCTTCCCCGATCTCCCCACACCCCACTATTCCTCACCTAGCCCTCCACTCCCCTCAGACCCCAGTATGTAATGTCCCCTCCCTGTGTCCATATGTTCTCATTGTTCAACACCCACCTGTGAGTGAGAACATGCGGTGTTTGGTTTTCTGTTCTTGTGTCAGTTTGTTGAGAATGATGGTTTCCAGATCCATCCATGTCCCTGCAAAGGACATGAACTCATCCTTTTTTATGGCTGCATAGTATTCTATGGTGTATATGTGCCACATTTTCTTTATCCAGTCTATCATTGATGGGCATTTGGGTTGGTTCCAGGTCTTTGGTATTGCAAACAGTGTTGCAGTGAACATACATGGGCATGTGTCTTTATAATAGAATGATTTGTAATCCTTTGGATATATACCCAGTAATGGGATTGCTGGGTCAAATGGTATTTCTATTTCTAGATCCTCGAGGAATCACCACACTATCTTCCACAATGGTTGAACTAATTTACACTCACAACAACACCCTAAAAGCATTCCTAATTCTCCAAATCCTCTCCAGCATCTGTTGTCTACAGATTTTTAAATGATCGCCATTCTAACTGGCATGAGATGATATATCAATGTAGTTTTGATTTACATTTCTCTAATGACCAGTGATGATGAACATTTTTTCATATGTTTGTTGGCCACATAAATGTCTTCTTTTGAAAAGTGTCTGTTGATATATTTCACCCACTCTTTGATGGGGTTATTTGTTTTTCTTGTAAATTTGTTTAAGTTCTTCATAGATTCTGCATATTACCCTCTGTCAGATGAGTAGCTTGCAAAAAAATTTTCCCATTCTATTGGTTGCCAGATCACTCTCATAATTGTTTCTTTTGCTGTGCAGAAGATCTTTAGTTTAATTAGATTCCATTTGTCTATTTTGGCTTTTGTTGCCATTGCTTTCGGTTTTTTAGCCATGAAGTCCTGCCTATGTCCTGAATGGTATTACCTAGGTTTCTTCTAGGGTTTTTATGGTATTAGATCTTATATTTAAAACTTTAATCCATCTGGAGTTAATTTTTGTATAAAGTGTAAGGAAGGGGTCCAGTTTCAGCTTTCTGCACATGGATAGCCAGTTTTCCCAACATCATTTATTAAACAGGGAATCCTTTCCCCATTGCTTGCTTTTGTTAGGTTTGTCAAAGATCAGATGGTTGCAGACATGTGGTGTTACTTCTGAGGCCTATGTTATGTCAGTTGGTCTATGCCTCTGTTTTGGTAGCAGTACCATGCTGTTTTGATAACTGTAGCCTTGTAGTATTGTTTGAAGTCAGGTAGCATAATGTCTCCAGCTTTGTTCTTTTTTCTCAGAATTCTCTTGGCTATGAGGGCTCTTTTTTGGTTCCATGAGAAGTTTCTGGTGGTTTTTTCCAGTTCTGTGAAGAAGGTCAATGGTAGCTTGATGGGGATAGCATTGAATCTATAAATTACTTTAGGCCATATGGCAGTTTTCATGATATTGATTCTTTCTTACCAGGAGCATGGAATGTTTTTCCATCTGCTTGTGTCCTCTCTTATTTCCTTGAGCAGTGGTTTGTAGTTCTCCTTGAAGAGTTCCTTCACGATCTTTGTTAGTTGTATCCCTACATATTTTATTCTCTTTGTAATAATTGTGAATGGGAGTTTGCATTTGATTTGGCTCTCTGTTTGTCTGTTATTGATGTATAGGAATGCTTGTGATTTTTGCACATTGATTTTGTATCCTGAGACTTTGCTGAAGTTGCTTATCATCTTAAGAAGATTTTGGGCAAGGCAATGGGGTCTTCTAAATATTCAATCATGTCCTCTGCAAATACAGACAAACTGAATTCCTCTTTTCCTAATTGAATACCCTTTATTTCTTTTTCTTGCCTGATTGCTCAGGCTAAAACTTCCAATATTATGTTGAATAGAAATAATGAGAGAGAGCACCCTTGTTTACTGCCAGTTTTGAAGCGAATGCTTCCAGTTCTTGCCCATTCAGTAGGATATTGGCTGTAGGTTTGTCATAAATAGCTTTTATTAATTTAAGTTTTATTGATACCTAGTTTATTGAGAGTTTTTAGCACAAAGTACCCTTGAATTTTGTCAAAGGCCTTTTCAGCATCAATTGAAATAATCATGTGGTTTTTGTTTGGTTCTGTTTATGTGATAGATTACCTTTATAGACTTGCATACGTTGACCAGACTTGCATCCCTGGGATGAAGCCTACTTGATTGTGATAGATAAGCTTTTTGATGTGCTGTTGTATTCGTTTTGCCAGTATTATATTAAAGATTTTTGCATCAATGTTCATCATGCATATTGGCCTAAAATTTTCTTTTTTAGTTGTAAATGGGTTAAATATCCCAATCAAAAGACACAGACTGTCAAATTGGATAAAAAGTCAAGACCCATTGGTGTTCTGTATTCAGGAGATACGTCTCATGTGCAAGGGCATACATAGACTCAAAATAAAGGAATGGAAGAAGATTTACCAAGCAAATGGAGAGCAAAGAAAAAGCAGGCGTTTCAATCCTGATCTCTGACAAAACAGACTTTAAACCAACAAAGATCAAAACAGATGAAGAAGGTCATTACATAATGGTAAAAGTATCAATGCAACAGGAAGAGCTAAGTATCCTATATACCTATGCACCCAATACGGCAACATTCAGATACATAAAGCAAGATCTTGAAGACCTACGAGGAGGAGACTTAGACTCCAACACAATAATAGTGGAAGACGTTAACACTGCACCGTCAATATTAGACAGATCAACAAGACAGAAAATTAACAAGGATATCCAGAACTTGAACTCAGATCTGGACCAAGCAGACCTAATAGACATCTACAGAACTCTCCATCCCAAAGCCACAGAATATACATTCTTCTCAGCACCACATCTCACTTACTCTAAAATTGACCACATAATTGGAAGTAAATCATTCCTCAGCAAATGCAAAAGAATGGAAATCATAACAAACAGTCTCTCAGACCACAGTGCAATCAAATTAGAACTCAGGATTAAGAAACTCGCTCAAAACTGTGCCACTACATGGAAACTGAACAACTTGTTCCTGAATGACGAATGGATAAACAATGAAAATAAGGCAGAAAATAAGGCAGAAATAAAGCTGTTCTTCAAAACCAATGAGAACAAAGACACAACATACCAGAATATCAAGGACACATTTAAAGCAGGGTCTAGAGGGAAATTCATAGCAATAAATGCCCACATGAGAAGTGAGGAAAGATCTAAAATTGACACCCTATCATCAAAATTGAAAGAGCTAGAAGAGCATGATCAAACAAGCTCAAAAGCTAACGGAAGACAAGAAATAACTAAGATCAGAGCAGAACTGAAGGATATAGAGACACAAAAAAACTTTCAAAAAATCAATAAATCCAGGAGCTGGTTTTTTGAAAAGATCAACAAAATAGACCACTAGCCAGACTAACAATAAAGAAAAGAGAAGAATCAAATAGATGCAACAAAAAATGATAAAGGGGATATCACTGATTCCACAGAAATACAAACTACCATGAGAGATTACTACAAACAACTCTATGCACATAAACCAGTAAATCTAGAAGATTCTAGGTTAAAAGTTCTTTCCTTTAAGGATGTTGAATATTGGTTCCCACTCTCTTCTGGTTTGTAGGGTTTCTGCCAAGAGATCTGCTGTGAGTCTGATAAACTTCCCTTTGTGAGGAAAGCCATCTTTCTCTCTGGCTGCCCTTAGCATTTTTTCCTTCATTTCAACTCTGGTTAATCTGATGATTATGTGCCTTGTGGTTGCTCTTCTTGAGGAATATCTTTGTGGTGTTCTCTGTATTTCCTGGACTTGAATGTTGGCCTGCCTTGCTAGGTTGGGGAAGTTCTCCTGGAAAATATTCTGAAGATTTCCAGCTTGGTTTCATTCTCCATATCACATTCAGGTACACCTATCAAACTTATATTAGGTCTTTTCACATAATCCCATATTTATTTGAGGCTTTGTTCATTTCTTTTCACTCTTTTTTCTCTAACTGTGCTTCCTCGTTTGCATTGAGTTGATCTTCAATCTCTGATATCCTTTCTTCTGTTTTGTTGATTCAGCTATTGAAACTTGTGTATGCTTCATGAAGTTCTAGTGTCGTGTTTTTCAGCTGCATCAAGTTGTTTATATGCTTCTCTAAGATGTTTATTCTAGTTAGCATTTTGTCTAACCTTTTCCCCAGGTTCTTAGTTTCTTTGCATTGGTTAGAACATGTTCTGCTCAGAGAAGTTTGTTATTACCCACCTTCTGAAGCCTGTTTCTGTCAATTCATCAGACTCATTCTCTATCCAGCTTTGTTCCCTTGCTGATGAGGAGTTGGGATCCCTTGGAGGAGGAGAGTCTTTCTGGTTTTTGGTCATTTTTTCCTTTTTGCACTGGTTTCTTCCCATCTTCATGAATTTATTTCCCTGTGGTCTTTGTAGTTGGTGACCTTCAGATGGAGTCTCTGAGTGGATGTCCTTTTTGTTGATGTTGAAGCTATTTCTTTCTGTTTTTTAGTTTTCCTTTTAGCAGTCAGACCCCTGTGCTGTAGGACTGCTGGAAGTCCACTCCAGATCCTGCTTGCCTTGGGATCACCTGTGGGGGCTGCAGAACAGTAAGGGTTGCTGCCAGTTTCTCCTTCTGTTATGTTCATCCCAGAAGGATATCTGCCAGAAGACAGCCGGAGCTCTCTTTTATGAAGTGTCTTTTTGGATATATGGGGGTCAGGGAGCTGCTTGAAGAGACAGTCTGTCCCTTATAGGAGCTGAAGTGCTGTGCTGGGAGCTCCATTGTTGCATTCAGAGCTGCTGGGCAGGTATGTTTAAGTCTGTTGCAGCAGAACTCATAACTGCCTCTTTTCCCAGGTGCTCTGTCCTGGGAAGGTGGGGTTTTATTTATAAGTTCCTGATGTGCTGCTGCCTTCTTTCAGAGATGCCCTGTCCAGCAAGGAGGTAGTCTAGTCACATCTGCCAGCAGAGGCATTGCTGACCTGCTCTGGGCTCTGCTCAGCTGCTGGGTAAACTTCCTTGTGGTTTTCTTTACAGAGGTATAGTTAGAACTGCCTCAGTATTGGTGGTCTGCCTCAGTAATGGTGGACTGCCCCAGTAATGGTGGACTGCCTCAGTAATGGCAGATTGCCTCTATAATGGTGGACTGCCTTGGTAATGGCGGACTGCCTTGGTAATGGTGCATACCCTTCTCCCAACCGAGCTGGACCTTCCTGGGTCCAGCTGCACTTGCTGTAAAACTCTCAGTCCAGAATGTCTCAGATTGCTAGTCTTTGTGGGGGTGGGATGCACCAAGCCAGATCACCTGGCTCCCTGTTTCATCTCCCTCTTTTTCAGTTGAATGGGCAGCTCTGTCTCCCAGGCATTCCAGGTGCCAGTTAAAACGGCCACCCAAATTTGTCTGTTTTTGTGCAGAAACCCACGGCACCAGCTGAAACAGCCATGCTGGATTTTTGGCCCGGGAATCTCCTGGTCTGTGGGCCTTAAAAACTCATTTAGAAATGCAGTGATCACTCACCCTCTGCATTGTTCTCACTGGTAACTGCACTCCAGAGCTGTTCCTATTTGGCCATCTTGGATCTCCTAATAATTTATTTTTTTATGCTGAATTATATTCTTTTGTATAAATCTACCCATTATGCTCATTTATTTACCAGATGGACATATGGATTGTTTCCAGTTTTTGACTATTTTGAATAGTGATGTGAATGTATTGATCTTTAAGCATATCAGTCTTTGTGCGTGTTTTGGTTTGCCCTTCCCTTATATAAATAACTAAGATTGGAATTTCTGAGTCATTAGTAAATTTTTGTTTAACATTTTCAGATATTGAAAAATTACTTTTAAATGCTGCTGTGCCATTTTAAATTTCCAATAGTAATGAGAGTTGATATCTAGTTCCATTTTGTTTTCATTTTTACTAACATTTGCATTGTCTTTTTTAAAAATTTCAGCTATTCTAGTTAGTATGAATGAGTGATATCTTATTGTGATTTAAATTTGTATTTCTTTAATGTCTAATAATGTAAGGCATTTTTACATATATTAGTCATTTGTATATCTTTTTGGTGAAATGTATATTAAAATCTTTGTCTCATCTTTAAGTTGAGATATTTAAAAACTTGTATCTTAGATTTGGGTTATATGTGAAGGTTTTTACATAGGTAAGCATGTGTTACAGAAGTTTATTGTACATATTATTTTATCACACATATATTAAACCCAGTACTGAATAGTTATCTTTTCTGATTCTCTCCTTCTTCCCACCCTCACCACTCAAGTAGATCGCTATGTCTGTTGTTCCTCTCTATGTGTCCCTGTATCCCAGTCATTTAGCTTTCACTTATGAGTGAGAACATGTGATATTTACTTTTCCATTCCTGTTTTTTTTTTTTACTAAAGATAACAACCTCCAGCTTCATCTATGTTCCCACAAAAGACAATCTTGTTCTTTTTGTGGCTACATAGTATTCCATGGTGTATATGTACCTCATTTTCTTTATCCAGTCTGTCACTGATAGACATTTAGGTTGAATCCATGTCTTCTCTATTGTAAATATAGCTGCACTAAATATTCACATGCATGTTTCATTATAGTAGAATAATTTATATTCCTCTAGGTATATATCCAGTAATGGGGTTGCTGAGTCAAATAGTAGTGATGCTTTTAACTCTTAGGGATCACCATAGTGCTTTTGACAATGGTTGAACTAATTTACACTCCCACCAACAGTGTATAATTGTTTCCTTTTATTCACAATCTGTTATTTTTTTCACTTTTTAATGATACCATGATACCATTCTGACTGGTGTGAGATGATATCTCATTGTGGTTTCAACTTGCATCTCTCTAATGACCAGTCATCTTGAGCTTTTTTTACAGGCTTGTTGGCAGTATGTATGTTTTCTTTTGAGATGTGTCTGCTCATGATTTTTGTCCACTTTTTAATGGGGTTGTTTTTATCTTGCAAATTTCTTTAAGCTCTTTGTTAGAGTTCTCTAAAGGAACAGAAATAATAGGATAGATTTATATATGAAAGGGAGTTTACCAGGAAGTATTGACTCACACAATTACAAGGTGAAGCTCCAGAATAAACTGAGGAGAAGGAAGCCAGTATGAATCCCAAAATGTCAAAAGTAAAAAAGCCGACAGTGCAGCCTTCAGCCTGTAGCCAAAGGCCCAAGGGACCCTGGCAAACCACTGGTGTAAGTTTAAGTCCAAAAGCTGAAGAACCTGGTGTCCAATGTTCGAGGGCAGGAGGCATCTAGCATAGGAGACAGATGAAGGCCAGAAGACCCAAAGAGTCTAGTTCTTCCACATTCTTCTGTCTGCTTTTATTCTAGCTATACTGGCAGTTGATTAGATTGTGCCCACCCAGTATGAAGGTAGATCTGCCTCTCCCAGTCCACTGCTCAAATGTTAATATCCTTTGGCAACACTCTCACAGACACACGTAGAAACAATATTTTGCATCCTCCAATTCCATAACTTTGACACTCAATATTAACCATAACAAGCTCCTTATAGATCCTGGATATTAGACCTTTGTCAGATGCATAGTTTGTAAATATTTTCTACCATTCTGTAGGTCGTCTGTGTATCCTCTTGATACTTTCCTTTGCTGCACAGAAGCTGTTTAGTTTAATTAAGTCCCATTTGTCAATTTTTGCTTCCATTGTGATTGCTTTGGAGTCCTTGTCATAAAATCTTTACATGTTCCTATGTCCAGCATGGCATTGCCCAGATTGTCTTCCAGGGTTTTTATAATTCTGGATTTTACAATTAAATTTGGAATCCATTTTCAGTTGATTTTTGTTTATGATGTAAGAAAGGGGTCCAGCTTCAATCTTCCACATATGGCTAGCCAATTATCCCAGGACCATTATTGAATAGGGAGTCTTTTCACCATTGCTTGTTTTTGTTAGCTTTGTTGAAGATCACAGGGTTGTAAATGTGTGGCCTATTTCTGGGCTCTCTATTCTATTCTCTTGTTCTATGTATCTGTTTTTGTATCAGTACCATGCTGTTTCGGTTACTGCAGCCTTGCAAGATAGTTTGAACTCGGGTAATGTAATATCTCTAGCTTTGTTATTTTTGCTTAGTATTGCCATGGCTATTTGGGCTACTTTTTAGTGCCACATGAATTTTAAAATAGGTTTATCTAGTTCTGTGAAGAATGTTGCTAGTAGTTTGATAGAAAAAAACACTGAGTCTGCAAATTGCATTGGGCAATATAGCCATTATAATGATACTGATTCTTTCAATCCATGAGTATGATTTTTTTTTATTTGTGTCTTCTCTGATTTCTTTGAGCAGTGTTTTGTTATTCTCACTGTAGATATCTTTTACCTGGCTGGTGAGCTGTATTCCTAGGTATTTTATTTTTGTGTGTGGCAATTGTGAATGCAATTGCATTTCTGATTTGGCCCTCAGTTTGGCTGTTGGTTTATAGGAATTATAGTGATTTTTGTACCTTTATTCTGTATCCTGCAAATTTGCTGAAGTTGTTCATCAGCTGGAGGAATTTTTGGGCTGAGACTGTAGGGTTTCCTACATATAGAATAATGCCGTCTGCCAACAGAGATATTTTTACTTCCTCTCTTCTTCATTGTATGTTCTTTATTTTGTTGTCTTGCCTGATTTCTCTGACTAAAAACCTCCAATACTATCCGATACTATGTTGCATAGAAGTGGTGAGAGAGGGAATCTTTGTCTTGTGCCAGTATTCAAGGGGAATACTTCCAGCTTTTGCCCATTTATTATAATGTTGGCTGTGGGTTTGTCATACATGACTCTTATAATTTTGAGGTATGTTCTTTTGATATATAGTTTATTGAGAGTTTTAAACATAATCAGGTTTTAAATTTTATTAAATGCCTTTTCTGCATCTATTGAAATGATCATGCATTTTTTGTCTTTAGTTCCATTTATGTGATGAATCACATTTATTGATTTGTGTATGTTGAACCAACCTTGCATCCCAGGGATGAAGCCTACTTGTTCATGGTAAATTAGCTCTTTGATGTGCTGCTGAATGCAGGTAACAAGTATTTTTCTGAGGACTTCCGCTTCAACATTCATCAAGAATATTGGTCTTAAGGTGTTTTGTTGTTGGTGTTGTGTCTCTGCCAGGTTTTGAAATCATGATAATGATGGCCTCATACAATGAGTTGGAAAGGAGTCCCTTCTCAACATTTTGGAATAGTTTCTGTAGGAATGTTACCAGCTTTTCTTTGTACATCTGGTAAAATTCAGCTATGAATCCGTCTGGTACTGGGCTTTCTTTGGTTGGTAGGCTATTTATTACTGATTCAATTTTAGAGCTCATTATTGGTTTCTTCAGAAAATTATTTTTACTGGCTCAGTATTGGGAGAGTGAATGTGTCCAGGAATTTATCTGTGTCTTCTAGATTTTCTAGTTTGTGTGCATAGAGAAGTCTCTGGTGGTTGTTTTCATTTCTGTAGGGTTAGTAATAACATTCCCTTCATCATTTCTAATTGTGTTTATTTGGATGTTCTCTCTTTTCTTCTTTATTAGTCTAGCTAGTGACCTATTGTTTTATTATTTTTTTCAAAGTAACAACTCCTGGATTAGCTGATCTTTTGAATGGGTTATGTTTTAGTTTTCTTCAGCTTAGCTCTAATTTTGTTATTTATTATTTTCTGTTAGCTTTGGGGTTTATTTGTTCTTGCTTTTCTAATTCTTTCAGTTGTGAAGTTAGGTTGTTAATTTAAGATCTTTCTAACTTTTTGATGTGGGCATTCAATGCTGTGTATTTTTCTCTTAACACTGCACTAGCTGTGTCCCAGAGATTCTGTTATGTTTTATCTTACTTCTCATTAATTTCAAAGAATTTTTCATTTCTGTCTTTATTTTATTATTCACTCAGATGTAACTCAGAAGCAGGTTGTTTAATTTCCATGTAATTACATGGTTTTAAGTGATTTTCATAGTCTTGATGTCTACTTTTATTGCACTGTGGTTTGAGAGTGTGTTTAATATAATTTCAGTTTTTTATTTATTAAATATTCCTTTATGTCCAATTATGTGGGCGATTTTAGAGTATGTAGCATATATGGTGATAAGAAAAATTTATATTCTATTATTTTTGTGTGAAGACTTCTGTAAAGGTCTACCAGATCTATTTGGTACAATGTTGACTTTAGGTCCTGAATACTTTTGGGAATTTTATGCATCATCTGTCTAATACTGTCAGTGGAGTGTTGAAATCTCCCACTATTATTGTGTGGGAGTCTATGTCTCTTTATAGGTCTCTAAGAACTTGCTTTATGTATTTGAGTGCTCCTATGTTGGGTGCATCTATATTTAGGATAGTTAGATCTTCTTGCAGAAATTAAATATTTACCATTATGTATTGCCATTTTTTTGTCTTTTCTGATCTATGTTGTTTTAATATCCGTTTTGTCTGAAACTAGAATTGCAATGCTTATTTATTTCTGTTTTTCATTTTTTGGTAGATTTTCCTCCATGCCTTTATTTTGAGCCTCTGAGGGTCATGTGTCGGATGGGTACCTTTTTTTTTTTTTTTTTAATTATACTTTAAGATTTGGGATACATGTGCAGAATGTGTAGGTTTGTTACATAGGTATACATGTACTATGGTGGATCGCTGCACCCATCAACCCATCATTTACATTAGGTATTTCTCCTAATGCTATTCCTTCCCTAGCCCCCCCACCCTCTGACATGCGTGGTGTGTGATGTTCCCCTTCCTGTATCTATGTGTTCTCATTGTTCAACTCCCACTTATAAGTAAAAACACATATTATTTGGTTTTCTGTTCCTGCATCAGTTTGCAAAGAATGATGGTTTCTAGCTTCATCCATGTCACTGCAAAGAATATAATCTCATTCTTTTTTATGGCTGCATAGTATTCCATGGTGTATATGTGCCACATTTTCTTTATCCATTCTATCATTGATGGACATTTGGGTTGGTTCCAAGTCTTTGCTGCTGTGAATAGTGATGCAATAAACATACATGTGCATGTGTCTTTATAGTAGAATGATTTATAATCCTTTGGGTATATTCCTAGTAATGGGATTGCTGGGTGAAATGGTACTTCTGGTTCTAGGTCCTTGAGGAATTGCCACACTGTCTTCCACAGTGGTTGAACTAATTTACACTCCCACTAACAGTGTAAAAATATTCTTATTTCTTCACATCCTCTCCAGCATCTGTTGTTTCCTGACTTTTTAATGATCACCATTATAACTGGTATGAGATTTTATCTCATTGTGGTTTTGATTTGCATTTCTCTAATGACCAGTGTTGATGAACTTTTTTTTATATGTTTCTTGGCTGCATAAATATGTTCTTTTGAGAAGTGTCTGTTCATATCCTTCACCAACTTTTTGATGGTTTTTTTTCTTGTAAATTTGTTTAAGTTCCTTGTAGAACTTGTGGATATTAGCCCTATGTCAGATAAATAAATTGCAAAAATTTACTCCCTTTCTGTATGTTGCCTGTTCACTGTGAGGATAGTTTCTTATACTGTGCAGAAGCTCTTTAGTTTAATTAGATACCATTTGTCTATTTTGAATTTTGTTGCCATTGCTTTTGTTGATTTAGTCATAAAGTCTTTCCCCATGCCTATGTGCAAATGGTGTTGCCTAGGTTTTCTTCTAGGGTTTTAATGGTTTTAGGTCTTACATTTCGCTTGTAATCCATCTTGAGTTAATTTTTGTATAAGGTGTAAGGAAGGGGCCAGTTTCGGTTTTCTGCATTTGGCTAGCCATTTTTTCCCAACACTATTTATTAAATAGGGAATCCTTTCACCATTGTTTGTTTTTGTCAGGTTTATCAAAGATCAGATGATTGTAGATATGTGGCATTCTTTCTGAGGCCTCTTTTCTGTTCCATTGGGCTATATATCTGTTTTGGTAACAGTACCATGCTGCACTGCAGCCTTGTAATCTAGTTTGAAGTCAGTTATTGTGATGCCATCAGCTTTGTTCTTTTTGCTTAGGATTTTCTTGGTTATACAGGCTTATTTTTGGTTCCATATGAAATTTAAAGTAGTTTTTTCTAATTCTGTGAATAAAGTCAATGGTAGTTTAATGAGGATAGCATTGAATCTATAAATTACTTTGGGCAATAAGGCCATTTTCATAATATTGATTCTTCCTATCCATGAGCATGGAATGTTTTCCATTTGTTTGTGTCCTCTCTTATTTCCTTGAGCAGTGGTTTTTAGTTCTTGAAGACATCCGTTACATCCCTTGTAAGTTGTAATCCTAGGTATTTTATTCTCTTTGTAGCAATTGTGAATGGGAGTTCACTCATAATTTGGCTGTCTGTTTATTATTGGTGTACAGGAATGCTTGTGATTGTTGTACATTCATTTTGTAACCTGTGACTTTGCTGAATTTGCTTAACAGCTTAAGGAGATTTTGGAAAAACTCTTCATAAAATTAATGAATCCAGGAGCTGGTTTTTTGAAAAGATTAACAAAATAGATGACTGCTAGCCAGACTAATAAAGAAGAAAAGAAAGGAAAATCAAATAGACACAATTAAACATGATAAAGGGGAAATAACCACTGCTTCCACAGAAATAAATCCAACATCAGAGAATACTATAAACACCTTTATGCAAATAAACTAGAAAATCTGGAAGAAACAAATACATTCCTAGACACCCTCACCCTCTCTAGACTAAACCAGGAACAAGTCAAATCACTGAATTGATCAATAACAATTCTGCAATCAAGGCAGTAATTAGTAGCCTACCAATCAAAAGAAGCCCCGGACCAGATGGACAGATGGATTCACAACTGAATTCTACCAGAGATACAAAGAGGAATTGGTATCATTCCTTTTGAAACTATTCCAAACAATAGAAAAGGAGGGACGTCTCCCTCACTCATTTTATGAGGCTAGCATCATCCTGATACCAAAACCTGGCAAAGACCCAACAAAAAAAAGAATATTTCAGGCTAATATCCTTGATGAACATCAGTGTGAAAATCCTCAGTAAAATACTGGCAAACCAAATCCAGCAGCACATCAAAAAGCTTATCCACCATGATCAAGTTGGCTTCATCCCTGGGATGCAAGGCTGGTTCAACATACACAAATCAATAAATGTAATCCATCACATAAACAGAATCAAAGACAAAAACACATGATTATTTCAATAAATGCAGAAAAGTCCTTCAATAAAATTCAACACCCCTTCATGCTGAAAATTCTCAATAAACTAGGTATTGATGGAACATATCTCAAAATAATAAAAGCTGTTTATGACAAACCCACAGCCAATATCATACTTAATGGGCAAAAGCTGGAAACATTCCCCTTGAAAACTGGCACAAGAAAAGGATGCCCTCTCTCACCACTCCTATTCAACATAGTATTGGAAGTTCTGGCCAGAGGAATCAGGCAACAGAATGAAATAGATGTATTCAAAAAGGAAGCGAGGAAGTCAAATTGTTTCTGTTTGCAGATGACATGATTGCACATTGAGATGGGTCTCTTAAAGACAGCATACAATTGAATCTTTTGTTTATATCCAGCTTGCCACTCTCTTCCTTTTATATGGGACATTTAGCAAGTTTAGGCTTGATATTTGTGAATTTCATTCTGTCATTGTGCTATTAGCTGATTATAATACTGACTTGTCTGTGTGTGTTTGCTTTAGAGTGACACTGGTCTGTGTTTTTAAATGTGTTTTTATATTAGCTAGTGTAGACATTCTATATTTAGTGCTCATTTTAAGATCTCTTGTAAAGCATGTCTGATAATAGCCAATTTCCTAAACATTTGCTTATCTTAAAAAGGTCTTATTTCTGCTTCACTTAGGAAACTTAGTTTAGCTCCATATAAAATTCTAGGTCGAAGATTTTTTTCTTTAAAAATATTGAATATAGGTCCCCAGTTTCTGCTGCTTTGAAGGGTTTCAGATGAGAGGTCCACTGTTAGCTTGATGTGGTTCTGTTGGTAGGTGACCTGCCCTTTCTCTGTAGTTGCCATTAACATTCTTTCTTTGTTTTGATCTTGGACACTCCGATAATTATGTGTCTTGGGGATGTTCAAGATTATTTTCTGATTAATGAGTTGTGTTTTTTTAGAATTTATCTTCTGGATACAAATTCCCTTTTACATCTATAATTCCAATATACTTCAGTCCAGCATGTGGATTTTTAAATTTTTATTAAAGATGTCTTTTTAAGCAGGCATCATTTTAATTTTAATACAGCATATTAGTTTATTTTCACACTGCTAATAAAGGTACACCTGAGACTGGATAATTTATAAGGAAAAAGAGGTTTAATATACTCACAGTTTTACATGTCTGGGGAGGCCTCACAATCATGGAAGAAGGTGAAGGAGGAGGAAAGACACCTCTCACATTGTAGCAGGCAAGAGACCTACTACAGGGAAACTGCCTTTTAAAAAGGGGTTTTATAAGGCCATCAGATCTCTTGACATTTATTCACTATTGTGAGAGCAGGATGAGGGAAACTTCCCCAGTAATTCAATTATCTCCACCTGGTCCTTTTTATGACATGTGGGTATTATGGAAACTACAACTCAAGATGAGATTTTGGTGGAGACACAAAACCTAACCATATCATACAATTTATTAAATTTTTCTTTTATATATTATGTTTTTGATGGTACACCTAATAACTTTTTTCTAACCCCAAATCATGACCTTTTTCTAGGTTTTATTCTAGAAGTTTAAAAATTTTGAATTCTACTTTAAAATCTATATCAATTTTGAGTTAATTTCTAAATAAGATGTCATCCAAAGTTATGTTTTTTATATATGGATATTCAATTTTCCTTCCACCATTTGCTGAATAGACTGATTTCTCCCACAGAATGTATTTGCCTCTCAATCAAAAATCAGTTAATGATGAAAATATGACATCAGTAAGGTCGCAGATTAAGAAGTTCAAAACCCTTGTTCTCCTCACCAAATAAACAACAAAGCTTGATCCATAATACATTTGTGAGAACTTTAAAAAAGTTAAGAAAACTGCATCACAACAAAACCAGGATAGATTATGTATTAGGTTACAAAACAGGTCTGAACAAATTTAAAAGGATTAAAATTGTATCACATATCTGTTCTGAACAAAATTGAAAATATAAATCAATAAAAGGTGGAAAATTGAAAAATGTAAAAATATGTGGAAATTAAACAACACATTTCAAATAAGCCATTGAGTTTAAAATATTGAAAAGGGTAATCACAAAATGCCCTGACAAATACTAAAATGAAAACACAATATACCAAATAGCCCAAGCGTAGAACACACTGGCATTCTTGAAAGACACGGAGAGAGGGCAAGCAACTTGGAAAGTATATTTGGGGCTATTATTCACAAAATTTATCAAATTTAAGAGTCAACATTCCAATTCACATACTTAATAGTACTGTGAGGTACTATACAAAATTACTATCCCCTAGACACGTACTTATCAACTTGTTCAATGTCCATGTGAAAGAAAAAATATTAAAGGCATCCAAAGAGAAAGGTAAGGTCAACTTCAAAGGGAACCCTGTCAGGATAATGGTGGATCTTTCAGCAGAAACTCAAAAGTCATAGGAAAACTCTTTAAGAGAGTGTTAAACATGGACATGAAAGACCACTACTGACCACCAAAGAAACCAACTTTAAGTACATAAACCATTGACACTATAAAGCAACTACACAATCAAGTCTGCATAACAACCCAGCTAAAAACATGGTGACAGAATCAAATTCATACATATCACTATTAACCTTGAATGTAAACAGGCTAAATGCTCCCAATTAAAATTTATAGAGTGGCAAGCTGAATAAAGAAAGAAGACCCAACTGTATGTTGTCTTCCGGGAACCCATCTTACATGCAATGATGCTTATAGGCTCAAAGTAAAATAATAGAGAAAATTCTACCAAGCAAATGGAAAACAGAAGAAAGCAGGGGTTGCTCTTCAAATTTCAGACAAAAGAGACTATATTAATCTTTTCTCATACTGCTTTGAAGAAATACCAATACTGGGCAGCTTATGAAGAAAAGAGATTTAATTGACTCACAGTTCTGCATGGCTGGGGAAATCTCAGGAAACTTACAATTATGGTTAAAAGCATCTAGTTACAGGGTGGCAGGAGAGAGAATAAGTGCTGAGCAGAGGTAGAAGCCCCTTATAAAACCGTCAGATCTTGTGGAAACTCACTATCACAAGAACAGCATGGGGCAAATCACCCACATGATTCAATTACCTCTCACTAGGTTCCTCTTATGACATGTAGGGATTATAGGGATTACACTTCAACAGGAAATTTGGGACACAGAGCCAAACCTTATCACAAACTTGAAAACAGCAATGACCAAAAAGGACAAAGAAGACCATTACATAATTGTAAGAGTTCAATTCAAGGAAAAGATCTATTTTAAATATATACGCGCCCAACACAGGAGCACCCAGATTCATAAAACAAGTTTTTAGAGACCTATGAAGAGACTTAGATAACCACAGAAGAGTGGATGGTGACTTCAAGAGCCCACAACTGAGAGTATCAGATCATATAGTCAGAAAACTATTGAATATATTTAAAACCTAAAGCTGACAGTTGCCAAAATGGGACTAACATGCTTCTACAGAACACTCCACCAAACGACAGCAAAATATAGCTCCTTCTTATCTTCACATGGCACATACTGTAAAATTGACCACATGGTAAATCATAAAGCAATTCTTAAACAAACAAACAAACAAAAAAAGACAAATCATACCACAGTCTCAAGTTACAGAGCAATAAATAAACATAAATACTAAGAATCTCTCAAAACCGTACAATTACATGGAAATTAACCAATCTTGTCCTGAATGGCTTTTGAATAAACAATCAAATTAAAACAAAAATCAGAACATGTTTTAAACTATCGATGTAAAGATACAACACACCAGAATTGTTTCTGTACAACTAAAGCAGTGTTAGAGAAAAGTTTTTAGTGCTAAATGCTCACATCAAAAAGTTGGATCTCAACTTACCAACCTAACATCAAATATAGCAGAATGAGAAAAATAAAAGCAAACCAACCCTAAACTAGGAGAAAAGAAATAACTGAAGTAAAAGATGAGCTGAATGAAATGCAGTTTAGAAAAACCATATAGAAGATCAATGAAACCAAAATTTGGTTCTTTCAAACAGTAAATAAGATTGATAGAACACTAGCTAGACTAGTAATGGAAAAAGATCCAAATAGACATAATCAAAAATGACAAAAAATGCATTATCAACCAACTCACATAAATACAAAAACACTCAGATACTACTACAAACAATTTTATTTTTATTCATTTATTTATTTTTTTTAAGACAGAAGTAGAATAAAAGAGAAAAAAGGAAGAAAGAGAAAGAGGGAGAGAGAACGAGAATCTTGCTCTATTGCTCAGGATTTTATTTAAATCTGTGAAATACTTATGCAAACTAAAAAGTGATTTATTTCCTATTATGTGATCACTTTTAGAATAGGTATGATATAATATTGAAAAAAATATATGTTTTGTGGATATGGGGTGGTAGGTTCTGTAAATATTTATTAAGTTTGCTCGTTCCAGGTCTGAGTTCAAATCTGATTTTTTTTTCTTTCCCTTCCATTAATTTGGTAGATCTACCTCCATCCCTTTATGTTAAGTCTTTGTGTATCCTTGCCTATAAGAAAGGTCTGACTACAGCGTACCAATGGGTTTTAACTTTTTATTCAGTTTGTCTAAGTGTACGTTTTGATTGGGGCATTTAATCCCTTTAAGTTTAGGCTTAATATTGATATATGTGAATTTAATACTGTTATTTAAGTCTA
>PVKP010039613.1:0-20021 GCA_004027715.1 Plecturocebus donacophilus
GGTTGGCTGCTTGTTATTTTCATCTCCTATACCTTCCTGTCTCCATTGTTAAGCACAATTATTGGCATAAAAGAGGTTTTTAATACCCATTTTTAGACTGCATTCTAGCCTGGGCAATAAAACAAGAATCCCATTCTGTCTCCCTCTTTCTTTTCCTCTTTCTTTCTCTCTTTCCTTCTTTTTTTCTTTCTTTCTTTTGCTCTTTCTTTTTTTCTCCTTTTCTCTCTTTTTCTAAAAAAAATAAAAAGAAAAAAGAAAAAAAATTGTGGTTAAGTCAAATATGCAGAAGATGAGATTGTAGTGCAATAATGAGAAAGGAAGCCAGATTGCTGCAGTAAGGATAAAATGGTTTTGTACTTACATAAATTGTGGCTATTTAAAAAATATTCCTCAATTCTTTCTCCTCTTAGTCTTTATTCCAAACTTACCTGCAGATTTTTCTCTCACATTTTTACTTTACGGTATTGATGGGGGGTGAAGTGAATAATTGTTTTCCCCCTGCCAAGCATCTAAATTCCCTTCCTACTTTTGGAAAATTTCAATCTGGTGATTCTTGCTGGGAGCCAAGGCCACATCCTGCCATAAATGCAAAAATTTCTAGTCTTCTTCCTTCTCTGACCTTTTTTTGCAGCCAGGGGACTGGCAGGCGACCCAGGAAGCACGAATTGGATGCATCCCAGCAGTTCTGAAATCAGGATCTTGTGACACAGGGAGGTGGAGCTGAGGAGCACCCATTCCAGGGCATAGCCTTGGTCTGATTGTGCCTCAGCTTCTGGCGACTGTAGGCTCCTCCTTTCAGATTCTTTCCAAGCATGGCTCTTTATCCTTGCTTGCTGTTCTGGAAGTTCCTGATGTCCTTTCTACAAATCTCCGTTCTGCTTAAAGCAACTGGAGCAGATGACTGTTTCTTTTAACTGTGAACTCTGACAGATTTTTTTAAAAACAGGGGGAATTTTCCAAGAGCTTGGTTCCAGTCCACAGCCACCAGGGTAACATATGCCGAGGGACAGAGGTGTGTGCACACACGTCCAAGTACACGCACACAGCCTTACCTACGTAGGATTTCTTTGCTGCTTAGGTTGGATTTTCGCGACAAGCATCTTTGACTCCTGGTGAGAAGGGCCAGGCTGCACTTGCTGCTCAGGTTCACAGCCTGGAGGAGTGGATAGAGTGAGAAGAAGGAAGTGGGGAGGAGGAAGCCCATGGCCGAGAGAGGCAGGACGCTCACCCTTGCCTTGCCCCAGCACAGGCAGTGTTGATCTCTGAGGGCCTCTCATCCAATTTAAGGTCATATCTGGTCTGGTGAGGACAAAACACATCTTTTTAGAATAGAAGCAAGTCTGCATTTGCATGCCTTTTCACTGTTTCTAGCTGTTATGATTAGCAAACCATCATAAAGCTGCGGAGGTGCTTCTACTGAATTTTTGGTTGGTATTTCAAAGCATAGACCAAGAAGGATTGTGCCATTAAAATTAAGAAGAAAACATAAGGGGAAGTCTTTCTTCTTTATCAGCCTGGAAAACTCCTATTTGTCCTTTGTCACCATCCTCTGCGAAGCTTAGCCTTGTTCTCCAGCTCTTCTCAGTGTTACTCTTCTGCTTTATTATTATTATTATTATAGTTATTTCATTTATTTTATTTATTTATTTTTTGAGACAGAATCTCTCACTGTAGTCTGGGGTGGAGTGCAGTGGCATGATCTCGGCTCACTGCAACCTCTGCCTTCCAGGTTCAAGCAGTTCTCCTGCCTCAGCCTCTCAAGTGGCTGGGATGACAGGTGCCCACCACCATGCCCAGCTAGTTTTTTGTATTTTTTAGTAGAGACAGGGTTTCACTATCTTGGCGAGGCTGGCCTCAAACTCCCAACCTCGTGACCCTGTCCGCCTTGGCCTCTCAAAGTGCTGGGATTAAGGCATGAGCCACTGTGCCCAGCCTGCTTTATTATTTTTTATACCTTGTATAGATTTATACTATTACACATTTTTACGATTATTAGTCTGCCTCCCCTATAAGGTTTTTGAGGGTATCTTGAGTATCTCTGAACATTTTACTCACAACGCTTCTGACACCAAATGTGTGGGAGTGTTCCACACCAATGACCAGTTCTCTCAGGACACCGGCCAGGTGTCCTACAGTTTAATTCAATTCTGGCACTAAGTACTTGGAGTTAGTGTTGGACTGTACAGGTTTAAGCGCTCAGTCCCCAAAGATTGTCCTTACTTCAGATGCCAGACCAAAGTATTGGGTGCCAGGCGACTCACATTACTGTCTAATTTGGCTACAAAGTTGGAGGTTGTCACAAGCCTCCCCAGTTTCAGGTTCAATAATTTACTAGGATGACTCAGAGCTGAGAAAAGTACCTATATTAACCAGTTTATTATAAAAGGTACAACTCAGAAGCAGCCCAATGGAAGCGATGCGTAGGGCGGACTATGTTGGAGGGCGCAGTGCTTCCACACTCTCTCCGGGTGCAGCACCCTCCCAGTGCCTCGATGTGTCCACCAACCTGAAAACTCTCCAAGCCCCATGGGATTGCTACGTTCTACCCACACGGATTTTCTCTCTCTTTTTAGAAGGCATTGAACTCCTACCTCAGAAGACACTGTTTTCTGTTCCTTCCTGTGGCTTCTCATCTTCAAATGTTGGGTAGCATCCCAACCTCACAGCTCAGCTCAGCTCCCCTTCCCTCCCCCTCCACTCAGTGGCTCTTGTTTCTACATGTCTCCAAGTCAACATGATTATTTTTTCATGGTAGCTTGTAACACAAGTTACAATTCTCTTGTTAGCTCCCTTCTGACAACCGCTGCCCTCAGTAGCCTCTAAACTGAGGCCACACACAGTTCATTCATTTGGCACATACCAGCTACATACATACATACCTCTGGCACATACCAGCTACTCTGTATATCTTATTGAATGAATGAATCATTGATTAAGGTAAAAATAAGTGAGAAAATCAGGATGAAGATAAGAGGAGAAAATATACCATGAATTCAGGGGAAATGTCAATACAAAATGCAAGTGCAAGACGCTGTATCTTCACTAACGGAGGCATAAATTTGGCCTTGAACTTTCTCACAGCTAATATGGAGAGCAGTACTCTCACTTATGTGATTCAAGCCCCTGAGATAAAGGTAGACCTTTTAAAATCAGGAGAGATGCAATTATTCCTAGAAATCGCTCCTGAGAGATATTTCTCTTGGGGGTCAGGTAGAGCCACAGGACATCCTAAATTAATATATTAGAGCTTCAGTTAAATTTCTGCTTAATTGTAGCTGCTTTCTGCTGAAAGCAGCTTCCCACATAAGCCCCTTGAAGGATGACCATATTTATTTCTTGTTATTTATTTTAATTTTTCTCTAAGTGGAAAAGTAATACATTATTTCTGATTATAAAAGTTGTTCGTGTTTCCAAACCTTTGAACGTGTATGAGGTTTGTTAGCTGTTCTCCTACACCTATTAAAAAGGGGATTATTCAGCAAATTCTATTATGTAAACTACTTTTCCCACTTAGTAGTATTTTTAGATATCTTTTCATGCCAGTTCGCATAGCTCTGCATAGCGACTTTAATGCCTGTATTCTCTTCTACTCTGTGGTTCTGTCGTAATTCATATGACTAATCTAATTTTTGTCCAAATATTTTGCTGTTATAAATACCCTAATATTTTTTGCTAGTATAAAGGTGTAATATTATACCTACAGCTTTATTCATGGGTCTAATTAATTCCTTAGGATGTGCTTTTCTGTTCTTTCTTTTTTTTTGTTTTTTTCGAGACAGAGTCTTGCTCTGTCACCCAGTTTGAAGTGCAGCAGCACAGTCTCAGCACACTGCAACCTCCGCCTCCTGGGTTCAAGTGATTCTCTGCCTCAGCCTTCCAAGTAGTTGGGACTGTAGGTGCCCACTACCATGCCAAGTTAATTTTTATATTTTTAATAGAGATGGGGTTTCCCCATATTGGCCAGGCTGGTCTTGAACTCCTGGCCTTAAGTGATTCACCTACCTTGGCCCCTCAAAGTTCTGGAATTACAGGCATGAACTATTATGCCTGGCCTCTTTTCTTTCTTTCTCCCTTCTTTACTTCTTATATTTCTTTCTAGCTACTTCTTTGGCACCAGTTTAAAATTTTGTCATAAGATTTATTCTAGAAAAAGGAACTGCTAGGTCAAAATGTGAGTATATTTAACATCTTTATAAATATTTCCAAATTACCTTCCCTAATGATGAATCAATTAATACACTGGTTGTGACTGAGAATTTCCATTTTTCAGCAATATCCCAAACACCACACCTTTTTTTTTCATTTTGCTTTTTGCAGCTTTATTGAGGTATAATTGACATATGCTAAACCACACATATTTACCATCATTCATTTAAACCTCTGCCTGTTGATGACAAATGATATGTTACTGATGTAATTCACATTTCTTTCTTTATACATGAGATTTAGCATCTTAGCATATGTTCACAGAACATTATTTTGAGTGTTGCCTGTTCTGTGGCCCATTTTTCACTTAATTTTTAGTCTTTTTCTTAAAGATTTATGATTGAAACTCAGATTTGGACTTGCCATTAAAATCAAGTTAAAGGTAAAATCTCAGTTTGTCCCCAGTGGCTTGGCTGACATCTGTGCTAGGGTCTGCCTTATCGGATGCTGTGACGTCACTAACCACCAGAGAAGTAAGGGTGTAAAAAACGAAAATGACGTCAGTTGCATAGAAAGCTGCTCTTGGTTACTGGTTCATGGTGTGCAGGTCTATGCAAACCAACCCCCAAAGGCTAAGGTGCTGAGAGGCTGAAGAAAGAGGCTGACAAACCTAGTTTCTCAGAAGCATTTAATAGGGACTTATGAACAGAAGCAATGTCTTGGACAGCCATGAGACAGTAAATCTTCATGCCTGCCCTCCAAAAAGTATCATTTATATTTATATAGCAGTCTAAGGTAGAGACACATGCAGCTGATCACGTCTCAGACTTTTTTTTTTTTTTTTTTTTTGAGGCAGAGTCTCACTCTGTTGCCAGGCTGGAGTGCAGTGGCGTGATCTTGGCTCACTGCAACCTCCGCCTCCCGGGGTCAAATGATTCTCCTGCCTCAGCCTCCCGAGTAGCTGGGACTACAGGTGCATACCACCACACCCAGCTAATTTTTTATATTTTTAGTAGGGATGGGGTTTCACCATGTTGGCCAGGATTGTCTCAGTCTCTTGACTTCGTGATCTGCCTGCCTTAGCCTCCCAAAGTGCTGGGATTATAGGCGTGAGCCACTGTGCCCAGCCACATCTCAGACGAATGACCACTGGGGAGGTTAGATGAGCAGCTTTATGAGGAATTATCTATGCCACAGGCATTGTTTAAAGACCTTGCTGAAGAACACCTTGGTCTGCAGGAGTCAAATATCTGTCATCATGGCAATTCCACTTCAAGATGGCGTCACTCTTGCCATGCAACAGGCTATTTTCCTAGAGTCAGTCAGGGTTCTGTCAGAGAAACAGACCCAGTAGGACACGCACACACAGACACACACACACACACACACACACGTTCATTTGTTTGTTTGTTGATCGATTGCAAGGAATTGGCTTACATGTTTGTGGGACTGACTAGCCAAATCTGAACTCTGTAGGTTGATTCTCCTTATCTCAATCAGAATCCTTCCTGAACCTGCCCCAAGACATGGGATGAGCCATCAGTTGGGCCAGCAGCCCAGTGAAGACTCCACAAGTCCTTGATTCTCTCTCCTGGTCCAGACTGACAAATTTTTGGAAAGCAATTATTTTAGCTCAGCATAATGCAGACTATGGTAATACTCATCAGCTTAACCCGACTTTTATACTTTCTTGCATGTTTCCTTTCTACTTTTTGAACTTCAAAGTTCTGCATGTGCTGCAGTATGATACCACTGCACACCCTCTCAAAGGTGCACAACTTAAAAGATTGACAATACCAAATGCTGGCAAGGATCTGGAGCAATAGGACCTCATGCATCACTGGTGGAAATACCAAATGGTTCAGACACTTTGGGAAACAGTTTGGCAGTTCCTTACAAAGTTAAACATACACTCACCATATGACCTGGAAATTCCAGTCCTACAGATTTATCCAAAAGAACTGGAAAAAACTCCAAAGTCCATTAACAGAATGAATAAACCAATCTTGTTTTATTTGTACAATAGGATACTACCGGCATCAAAAAGAACAAAGTGCTGGTAAATCCAAAAGCCAGAAGCAAAAAAGAACATGCGGTATGAATCTGTCTACATGAAATTCTGTAATAGGCAAATCAATAGTGAAAGAAAGCACATCTTGTCGTAATCACACTGTAAACTCTAAAATGGGATACTCTATGCAATTTATTCTCCAACAAGTTTTCATAATGTCCATGTAGATTTCCAAGTGACTTTTTTCAGAAATCACATACAGAACTTCAAACAAAATCAACTGTATTGAAGTATAACTTGAATACAATAAAATATAACCATTTAAGTGTTGTATTGTTTGATGAAGTTTTGACAAAGATATACACTCATGTGTACTCCCCAGTTAAGATATAGAACATTTCTTTCTCTTTTCTTTCCTTTCTTCTTTCTTTCTTTCTCTTTTTTTCTTTCTTTTTTTTCTTCCTTCCTCCTTTCCTTTCCTTTCCCTTTCCCTTTTCCTTTCCTTTTTTTCTTTTCTTTTCTTTTCAACAAAGTCTCACTGTGTCGCCCAAGTTGGAGTGCAGTGGCAAGATCTTGGCTCACTGTAACCTCCACCTCCTGGGTTCAAGCAATTCTCATGCCTGAGCCTCCAGATTACAGGCACCCACCACTACACCCGGCTAATTTTTGTATTTTTAGTAGAGACAGGGTTTTGCCATGTTGGCCAGGCTGGTCATGAACTTGTGACCTCAAATGATCTGCCTGCCTCGGGCTCCCAAAGTGCTGGCATTATAGGTGTGAGCCACTGTGCCCGGCAGTATAGGACATTTCTGTCATCTAGCAAGCAAAGTCCTAATTGGAACCCCAGAGGATCTCGTTAAAGAAGCAGGGCTAAACTAAGTTCAACTGAGGGCTCCATCCATGGTGTCCTCTTCCTACGCACACACACATAGCTGCCCCTACAGTTACCCACACCTGCATCTCTAATTTCTACCCACAGACAGGCACAGAAACAAAAATGTTCAGATCACTTCAGCTCTCTCTTCTCAGGCTAAAAGAGATGGGGCTCAGAACTAAAAGCCAGAAAAATGTGGCATTTGATGGTTGCAAATCACCTTCCTAATGTCCTCATTAAAGAAATCTCTACACATTTCTGGAGTGCCAGATAGAAGATAACTTCTAAATGGCATTTTGCAGGTTGTGGATGTTTTCACCTGCAAGTTCTGCAGTTGTTGAGCATGGTAAGTGTGACAGCTAATGCCAACACTGCGTGTGCTTCGAGGGTGAAGACAGCCTTCCAGAGCACCGAGTGCTCATTGCCCTAAGCCAAGAGCAGCTGGCCACTGATACCTCCTTACTTTCCCCAGGGTAGTATCTGGGGAGTAGAAACCCGAAGTTGGAGTGGACTGAGAAAGGCATATAGTGTGTCACTCCTTCTAGAATGGACTGTACAGAAAGCACATGGAGAGGCATGGTAAGACCTGAATTTGCACCTAGTCTAAGCCCCAGCTGCTAAGGAAACCAGCTCCAGGGTTCAGCCTCTGTTGGAACATGCTCAGAAAGCACAGCTCGCATTCACCTGACCTCCTATCCGTTACACCCCAGTCCCAGTTCCACACTCAAATCAGCCTCAGTGAGTGGAAATATGGCCTCATTCCAAAAGCTCTTCAGGAAGAAGAGATATGACAAGCCAACTTTGGCCCCAAACACCAGCATTGTCAGAACACATACAAGGAAAATGGACTTTTTCTGAACTTAGCTACTCCCTTGCTTTTGGTTGAAAAACAGAAATTTCTTACAGTAGGATCTTGACCACTGGGGTCGGCCATGAACTAGTCTTTCCTTCATTGAGCATTTAGGTGCTTTGAGTGAATTACATCAATGAGAGAGAAAGAAAGTGAGAGAGAGTCAGAGAGAGAACAAAGGAAGAAGGAAGGGGAAAGGGAGGGAGGAAGGAAGAAGGGAAGAAGGGAGGCGAAGAAAGGGAGGGAGGAAGGAAGGAGCAAAGAAGGGAAGGAAGGAAAGGAGGGAGGGAGGGAAGGAAGGAGTAAATACGTGAATATCTGTGAAGAGAACCAGTGACAAAGATAGGGTTCCATGAAGCTGAATGAGAGCCATCTGCAGATCCTACCTCAGCCTACATTGTCATTGTCACCCAAAAGAAGCTAAAGCAGAGTTGAAGACCAAAGGGCAGGGGTTTATTTGGACAACATGGCTCTTACCTGCATCACTCAGGTTACATGACTAACGGAGGCAGATCTCCTCACCTCCCTGGCTTCCATTTCCTTACCTGTATGATGAGGACAAAGGCATTTTCTAAATGGGGACATTAGTTCTTTGAGTTCCTCCGAGACAAAAAGAGTTCTATGTCCTAATGCGTTGGTTTTCAACCAGGGGCACTTTAGCCCCTCAGAGGACATTTGGCAATGTCTGGAGACATTTGTGGTTGTAACACTTGGGGAGGGAAGACTCCTGCTAGCATCTAGTGGATAGAGGCTATGGATGCCATGTGCACACCAGTGCATACACATTGCTATGGATGCCACGTGCACACCAGTGCATACATACACATTGCTATGGATGCATTGTGCACACCAGTGCGCACACACCCATTGCTATGGATGCATTGTGCACACCAGTGCGCACACACACTGCTATGGATGCATTGTGCACACCAGTGCACACACACACATTGCTATGGATGCATTGTGCACATACATCCATAGCCTCTATCCACTAGATGCTAGCAGGAGTGTTACACACACTGGAATAGTCGACCATAAAAAAAAAGGAAAACGTGATTTTTTAGTCAATTTAAAATAATTAACTTTAAAAAGGACATGACTGGGCACAGTGGCTCACACCTGTAATCCAAGGTGGGCAGATCATGAGGTCAGGAGTTCAAGACCAGCCTGACCAACATGGTGAAACCCCATCTTTATTAAAAATACAAAATTAGCCAGGCATGGTGGTGTGTTTCTGTAATCCCAGCTACTCAGGAGGCTGAGGCAGAAGAATCACTTGAACCCAGGAGACGGAGGTTGCAATGAGCTGAGATCGTACCACTGCACTCCAGCCTGGGCAACAGAGTGAGATTATGTTCAAAAAAGTAGGCCAAAGACCTTAACAGACACCTTGCCAAACAAGATATCTATCTATGCACATGCAGAGTAGAATATTGTTGAGCCATAAAAAGGAAATCCTGCCATTTGTGACACCATAAATGAATCAGGAGGTTCATAAATGAACCATAAATGCCAAGTGAAATCAGACACAGGAAGACAAATACTGTATGATTTCACTTATATGTGGACGCTAAAATAGTAGAAGTCATAGAAGAGAGGAGAATGGTGGTTGCCAGTGGCTGAGGTGTGGGGGAAAAGGGGAGATGTTGGTCAAAGGGCACAAACTGTCAATGATAAGATGAACAGGTGTTGGGATCTAGTGTAAAGTATGAGAGTGAGGGATGTGTTCATTAATTTGATTGTGATAACCATTACACGATATATATCAAATCATCGTGCTGTATGCTTTGAACATATACAATCTTTATTTGTCAATTAAATAGTTTTAAAAAGAATAATGACACAGAAAAGTATTACAGTAAATTTTATTTGACTCATTATTTCTCAGATTTTAATCACTTCCCCTCTGCCCCACCAGCAGGTACACATACCCTTATAATCATCGTGTGAATGTCCCTTGATGGCAAGCCATTTGAGGAAATGCTGGCTAGATGATCTCTCGGATTTTTGCATTTGAAAAATCCTTCAGAGGAGTTTTCCTCTGATGAAGAATTATAATGTTGGGTTCTGAATACAGCTCCAGATCACACTGCTTGCCTTCAGTCCAGTTCTGTGATCTGCTAGCTGTGAGACTACAGCCACGTCACTTCAGCCTCTGGTTCCTCAGTTCTGAAGTATTAGTAATGGGCCAGGCATGGTGGCTCATACCTGTAATCCCTGCACTTTGGGAGGCCAAGGTGGGTGGATCACTTGAGGTCAGGAGTTCGAGACCAGCCTGGCCAGTCTGATGAAACGCTGTCTCTACTAAAAATACAAAATTAGGCATGGTGGAGGGCGCCTGTAATCTCATCTGCTAGGGAGGCTGAGGCAGGAGAATCGCTTGAACCCTAGAGGCGCAGGTTGTAGTGAGCGGAGATCGTGCCAGTGCACTTCAGCCTGGGTGACAGAGCAAGACTCCATCTTGGAAAAAAGAAAGAAAAAGTAACAGTAGCTGCACCAGCTATTGCATAGGGATGTTGTGAGAGTTAAATTAGGAAACGTGTGTGATGTTTGTAGATCAGCACCCAACACTTAGTAAGCCCTCAATTAAACATTAATCATTATCTGAGTGTTGCCACGAATTTGTAATTTCAAGGTGCTGTGGGATTCAGATCTTGCCACAAGAGGGCACTGGTGACACAGCTTTGCCTCAAAATGTTTCCAGTTGAAAGACCAGGCAGCTTTGCTTGTGTCTAAGGGACTAAGGGTCCGATTTCTCATGAACTGCTGAACCACGGATTTTAGAGCTGGAAGACACCTGCAAGTGATCTAATCCAATCATCAGATGTTGCCGTTATAAGCCACAGGTGGGTAAATGTGGAGTACGCCTTACAAAACCAACAGAGTACCAGGAAAAGCGACTTCACGTGCGTCCTCCGTGGAGCTGAAAGGTAGGACAGAAACACTATCTTTCCGGGTATAAAAATGCCCCAAAAGTGTTAACAGCAGTGCCAGGCTGAAAAGAAAAGAAGGCACTGAGGTGTATATATGTGTGTGCCTGTGTCTGTCTGTGAGAAAAGAGAGAGGCACTCCAGACCTTTGAAGGTACTGCTAATATTTTTTATTACTGACGGATTTGTTTTGAATTAAAAATAATTTACACATGCTAGTATATATTTTGGAGGCACATAATGATGTGATACATGTAATATATAGTGATCAGATCAGGGAAATTAGCATATCCATCATCTCAAACATTTATCATTTCTTTGTGTTGGGAACATTTAATATCCTCCTACTAGTTATGTGAGACAATATTGTTAACTACAGTGATTCTACAATGGTATAGAACACTAGAGCATGTTCTTCCTGTATAGCTGTAGTTTTGCATCCTTTAACAAATCTCTTCCCGTCCCTTCCTTCCCTTTACTCTTCACGGCTACTAGTATCCTCTGTTCTGCTTTCTACTTCTATAAGATCAACATTTTAAGCTTCCACACATGAGTGAGAACATGTGGTATTTAACTTTCTGTTTCTAGCTTATTTCACTTAACATAATGTCCTCCACTTCCACCTATGTTACCACAGATAACAGGGTTTCATTCCTTTTTGTGGCTGAATAGTATTCCATTATGTATACATGCCACATTTTCTTTCTTTATCTGCTGCTGCACACCCGGGTTAATTCTGTATCTCAGCTATTGTGAAAAGTGCTGCAATAAACATAGAAGTGCAGACATCTCAGCAATATACTGATTTCCTTTCCTTGGAATAAATACCCAGTAGTGAGACTGCTGGATCATATGGTAGTTCTATTTGTAGTTTTTTGAGGAACCTCTATGCTATTCTCCACAGTGGTTGGACTAGTTTACACTCCCACCAGCAGGATATGTAAGTTTCCTTTTCTCCTCATCCTCGCTAGGATTTGTTATTTTCTGTCTTTTTAATCATAGTTATCCTAACTGGGGTGAGATGATGCTTCACTGTGGGTTTGATATGTATTTCCCTCATCAAGCATATTAGTGATGTTAAACACTTTTTCATATATTTGTTGGCCATTTGTATGCCTTTTGAGTAAAAGTCTGTTGAGATCGTTTGCTCATTTATTAATTGAATCGTTTAGGGAATTTTTGCTGTTGAGATGTTTGAGTTCCTTGTATATTCTGGATATTAACCCCCGGTCGATGAATCGTTTGCAAATATTGTATTCCATTCTGTGGGCTGTCTCTTCACTCTGTTGATTGTTTCCTTTGCTATGCAGAAGCTTTTTAGTATGATATAAATCTCAAGTGTTTATTCTTGCTTTTGTCACCTGTGCCACCTGTGCTTTTGAGACCTTATTCATATAATCTTTTCCCAGATCAATGCCCTGAAATGATTCACCATTGTTTTCTTCTAGAAGTTTTATAGTTTCAGGTCTTATATTCAGGTCTTTGATCCATTTTGAGTTGATTTATATACAGGGTGAGAGATAGGTCGCTGTCTAGTTTCTTTCTTCTGCATATGGATATTCTGTTTTCTCAGCACAATTTGTTGAAGAGACTGTCCTCTCCCCAGTGAGTGTTCTTGGTATCCTTGTCAAAAATCCATGAGCTGTAGATACATGGATTAATTTCCAGGTTGTCTATTCCATTGGTCTATGTGTTTGTTGTTACACCAGTGCTACGCTGTTTTTGTTGCTACAGATAAGTAGTATAGTTTGAAATGTGGTAGTGTGATGTCTCCAGCTTTGTTCATTTTGTTTAGGATTGCTTTGGTTATTCAGGGTCTTTTGTGGTTCCATACAAATTTTAGAATTTCTTTTCTATTTCTGTAAAGAATGTCACTGATATTTTGATAGGGTTGCATTGAATCTTTAAATTGCTTTGGGTAGTACAAATGTTCACATTCATGTGAACTCCTCTGTGTGTGTGTGTGTGTGTGTGTGCATATTTATATTTCTGAGATGTCTGAGTGTAGGATACAGAAATGAAGTTCCTTTACCTCCAAATATTTTTCTATTTCAATGGGTATTTCTGAAAGATAAGGACATTCTTTTACATAATGAGACTTTAGTGATCAAAATCAGAAAATTAACACTGATATGATAGTATTATGTTTTTAAAAATCTATACATTATTTCAAATTTGCCACTTGTATTCTCATTCAAAATTTGCCACTTCCAATTCAAAATCACACCTCACATTTTTTTTTGTCATAACCCTTTAATCTCCTTTAATGTGGATCGAATCCTTGGTTTTTCTTTCTTTCATTTTGAGACACAAGTTGTTCTGTAGAAGGTCCTTCAATCTGGGTTTTCCTGATGTTTCCTCATGGTGGCAATCATGTTATATTCTTGGAAGGAACCTCATAGAAGTAAGGCTGTATCCTTCTATGTGCAGGGGGGACACAGCTTCTTATATTCTCTCATCTTTCGCCTGCAGAGAAAATGCAGACCAACACCCTGTTGGAGTGTAAAGTGCCCCAGCTAATTCCCAGGCTTTTGAGAAAACCTGGAAAAATTAACACTTGAAATAAATGTTGAAGAATAATGAAAAGTTATTGAGCTAAAGGCTGACAGGGAGGA
The DNA here is from genome assembly GCA_004027715.1 of Plecturocebus donacophilus. Taxonomy (NCBI): domain Eukaryota; kingdom Metazoa; phylum Chordata; class Mammalia; order Primates; family Pitheciidae; genus Plecturocebus; species Plecturocebus donacophilus. The sequence continues at coordinate 13,427 of PVKP010039613.1, forward strand.
ATTCTGGAAGGAGGGAATAGCTCACTTGCTTGGAGGTGAGAACATGTGTTGTGCTGGGAACGTACTGGTCATTGTGTGTGGTGTTTGCCAGTACCCGGACACATCATACTTTCTTACCTCCTTGGCTCTGCCTATTCCTAGGCTCCCTCTGCCTGGTGCCACTTCCTCCACCACTTACCTTTTCTTCCTTTTTCTGGATAATTTTACTTAGCCTTTAAAACTCAGTGGAAGTATTTTCCTCTCTTATTGCCAGGGAATGGTGAAGATCACATGTTTGGAGTACAATGGGCCTGGGTTCAAATCCTGCTTCTACCACTTTGGCAAGTGAATGATCTGGGCAAATTATTTAACCTCTTTGAGATCCAGTTCCCTTTTTGGACAAATGAGAGGTTATATCTGATGGATATATAATGTTTGTGTCCCCTGAAAATTCATATGTTGAAATCTTAACCCACAAGGCAATGGTCACAGGAAGTGAAGTCATTGGTAGGTGATTATGAGATGAGTGGGCTTTTAATAGAGGTTCTGGAGAGCTGCCTTGCCCCCTTATACCACCATGTGAGGACACAGCTAGAAGGCAACATTTATGAGCCAGGAAATGGGCCCTCACCTGCATGGAACCTGTCAGTGCCTTGATCTTGGACTTCCCAGCCTCTAGAACTATGGAAATACATGTTTCTTGCTTATAAGTCACCACATATGTAATATTTATTATAGCAGCCCAAACAGACTAAGACACCCTCTTTGCCTATCACAGGCATAGTTAGTCTAAACAGGTACCTCCTTCCCAGGACCTATGATCCCTCAAAGGGTCCCCTTGTATTCTAATAGTTTCTGGGCCTGACTTCTCATGCTTTTATCTTCTTCTAGGTGTCTACACTTATGTGTACCACCATGATTTGGCCTTGTTTCAAATACAGGCATGAGGCTCATCTGTCACCATTTCCAAAAAAGGAATATAAACATACCATTTGTGAGTTTAGGAAGCTCACTGCGAATGTGAAAGTCCCATGGGAAGAGACCAGGTGGCCCATTGCCCAGCCTCCTGCCTACCTGGGGCCAGTGTGCTTGTCCCCTCACACAATGCTGCCTCTTGAAGTTTATGCATGCTGCCATTAAGGCTTACTTACCTATCTGAACTTCTATTCACTCGTGGAAGCTGAAGATGAGGAGTCAGAGTTGGGTCAGGCAGCAGGTGTGGTAGGTGGTGGGAAAGGTGGCTCTGTGGTCAGCAACGTGCCTTCTGTACAAGCAACTTGTTAGGCTTGTCCAGACCCTGCACCCGTGTGGGTGACCCACCCCCACCCTGCCTTCTACTTTCTCAACCTCCTTGCCTACCGTATTTTGTTTCTCCACATACCTCATCCGTGCACTCCTGAAATCACACACTCCTGAAATCGTGACATTGTCATCACTAATCATTTCGTCACCTCTGAAACCTCAACTCCAAGCTTCCCACCATCTGAGCACCATCCTCCTACCTCCAGCCCATTCACTCTTCTCTCCTCACCCAGGTGATCTGACATTTCTGAGCCCTTGATATCTTGAAACTTGTGCTTTCTCCCCATCAATCTCCCTATGTATTTCAGCCCCTCCAGCCTCATTTTCCTCCACCCTGCCCTGCTTACTTAGTTCCAGCCATGCTGGCCTCTCTCATCTCCTGGGAGGCGTCTAGCTTCTCCCATTTTATGGCCTTCACACTCGATGTCTCTTCTGCCCAGAATATTCTCGTAGCATTGTTTTGATTTTGGTTAAAAACACTTTTAAACATCTAGTTAAGAATCCATGTATTAATGAATGAATTATTATTAATTCATAGTTATGATTTACAATAACAAAATAATTTACATTCTTACGTATAATAATATGTTAATTATATTATAAAGATAAAATAAAATATATAATAAATACACTTATAATCAATGAATTGTTATTAATTCATTAATTAATGAACTAATGCTATATTTATAAAATGCACATCACGTTTAGAGAACAACGTGTCTTATATCCATGGATCTGCATTTCATTTACCATAAACTCTGTGAGTTCCTTCCTGATCTGAGTCCCTCTCCTACTTAGTCTGAGATAAAAACTAGCCTGATTTTGTGTTGAGATTCTCTTGTTTTTCATTTTAGTTTTACCATATCTGTTTCTAGCTCTAAGCAATATGTTGTTTGGATTGAATGTTAGTGGAATCACAATACTCCTGCCACTTGCTTTTTTACTCTGCTTTATGTTTCTAAGGTTCATTATGTCGGTGTTTAAAGCTGTAATTCATCCATTTTCCCTGCTATTTCATTACATCAAAAATACTCAAATACAACTATCTGTTCTGCTGTTGATGGACATTTCAAGTTTTCCAGCTTTTTGCTGTTACAATAAACTAAATTTTCTGAAACATATCTTCTAATACACATGTGCAGGATTTATTCTCTTCAAGTAGGTATAGACTTGTGGGTTCTAAGATATAAGCAGATTCCTTTTCTCTAGGTAACATAAAATTGATTTGAAAGTGGCCATACCAATTTATACTCTCAATATTAGTGAAGGAGCATTCCTACTGCTCTATATCCTTGCTAATATTTGGTATCACCTAACTTTTCAACTATTGCCAATCTGGTAGGTGTAAATGAATTTTATGATGCTCTCACTTGCATTTTGCTGACTTTTTGTCATGAATTCTTCAGGGCTGGCTCCTTCTTGTCATTCAAATTTGAGCTTTAAACACCTGGAGTCACCTTGTCCTTCTTAATTGTGTCAACCTATTTTAATTCTTGCTATTTGATATTTCCCTTCCTCTATTTTTCAAAAAAATGTTTGTTGGTCTATTTTAGTTTCTCCTCTTCAGAGCTTATACATAGTGGCTGCTCAATAGGTACCTATTGAATATTTATTAAATAACAAATGTGCCAACTTTAGTTCTGTTCAGATCAATATTTGCTTTCCTCCTGCTTGGTGTATGTTCCGTCTTTCATCTTGCTTTCAGTTTCATCTTATACTTTCCCCATTGTCTTTCACTCTCCATTAATGTCTACTTTTGTCTTTATTCTCATTCTTGCTGACTTCTTTCTTCCTGCTTCCATGCTTGTTGCCAGACTTGAAACTTCAGGAGAGCTTACTCATATGTTTCAAAGTCAACTTTTCAGTTTCATAACCCCTGTACCCAGTCCCCTTCCCGCTCCTTAAAAACACCTCTGGGCCTTGGTCAGTCAGAAGCAGTCTGACTTTAGAAGACGTGGGAGACAAGAGCCGACAAAAATCCTCAATCGTTCAAATCATCCGCCAAGGATCCTAAAGGAAAGAGCCCCGGGGGCCTGTCTTTTGTTAGAGGTGCTAAACTCTAGAAGCAAAAGGACATCTTGTCTAGAGCTCATTTCAACATAGCCTTTTCTCACATTTCCTGTCAAATTTCACAACTTTGATACTGCAATAGCAGCAAATTGGGGTAAATATATGTGGAAGATAGAACCATGTATCGCCCAACGAAGTTTTAAAGATGAATGAGGCAAAAATATTACTTATCTTCTGAAACAGTGAATCTTTTTTGTAGTACCTTTTATGAAATATGATCTCATGTTACTTCTATGTTTAAAATTATGTAAGACAAAAATTCCATTTTCATCTTATATTTCAATTTTTTTTAAAAAAGGTTGTATGCTGCATAAGCATGGCAAATTAAGTAAATGCCTTCCCTCCTAGAACCTTAATAAAATATCTGTAAAGGAAGTAAAAAAATACAAAAGTCCAATAGGACAAAGTGGATTGAATATGAAACGGCATCTGATGCTGTTTGGTTGATGGAAGATTTCTAACAATGTTGGTGTCTACAGAGGGGATGTTTGATGGGAAATGAGCGATTCCTCTTCAGCGGCATGGAAGCTTAACACAGGTGTGAAGTGCCATAAGGCAAAGATGGAAATGGGGGCATTTTCAGAAGGCTGTATGTAGAGTGGTTAGACGTCCTCCCCTGTCATCATGAAGCTAGGCAAGTGTCTTCCCAGAGCCCAGGGTGGAGTGCAGTGGTGTGATCTTTGCTCACTGCAACCTCCTCCTCTCGGGTTCAAGCGATTCTCCTGCCTCAGCCTCCTGAGTAGCTGGGACTACAGGTGCATGCCACCACATCTGCCTAAATTTTGTATTTTTAGTAGAGATGAGGTTTCACCATGTTGACCAGGCTGGTCTTGAACTCCTGACCTCAAGTGATCTGACTACCTCAGCCTCCCAAAGTGCCGGGATTACAAAGAGGAGCCAAGGTGCCTGGCCTGAAGGTTTATTCTTTATGGAAATTGAACTTGAGAAACTCAGGAGACTCATGATGAACATGAGTGGGAAGTGATGGGTACAAATTGAAAACCAGGAAATTAAGTGAAAATCTGCACATTGAATAGCAGACTCTCAATACCCTCCTCCAATACCCTGCTTTAAAGAAGCTGGCAGTCAGCTGACAATTCTCCCCATCCCTGGGGAGATTGGAGGCATCTTCTCTGGACTATGTGAATGAATCTAGAGAAATATCTCAGGCACCAACATTTGGAGGACCCTTTGACAATGAAAAAGTTGATGTACCAACTGACCTCCCTGTGCTGGGCCGTGCAGCTATGCACAAGCTGAGCCTGCAATTTGCTTCATGCTTAAATATGAATAATAGGCAAGATCACAAGACATTTGTAGGTAGCTTTCAAAATTAAAGAGAGCTAGGGGAAAAAAGGAAAGAAAAAAATTGAATATGAAGAAAAAATAGGCTGAAAACAGAAAAAAAATAATTTTAATATTATATGGTGAGGGAGTGATAGTGTGTCTATAAAGGTATAGCATGAGGGAGATCTTTGTGGCAATGACACACATATCTGTGGGCATGTGTGATCCACCCACCTTGGCCTCCCAAGAAAGATTTTCATCATTCAAGACTCATGGGACTCCCATGAAAAGAATCCCTACTAAATACAAGTACAATAAAATTGCTAGTCAAAACAGGAACTCATCCACTCTGAAGGAGAGTTAGCACACATATGAAACAGGTGATTAGCACATTGAGAATCTGAAATAACAGGATAATCTGAAAGACACTATAAAAGAACCTTATTTATAATAATTAAATAATTCTAGTAGGATTAAAAATCATAAAAGAATAGGTGCTGAAAAAGACAGGGTTGAGAAAGAATCAAACAGAAATCTGAGAAATAAAAAGTCATTAAAAACAAGAAGTCGGTGTGTGTATTAAACAGCATATTAGAAACAGCTGAAAAACTGGAAGATAAATATAAGAAAATTATCTTGAATCCAGTATGCTAAAATAAATAGGTGGCTATGTAAATGAGAAGATAAAAGACATGGAAGACTAAAGAAAAAGTTTCAAATTACATTTAGCAGGAATTCTAGAAGGAGAGCATAGAGAGAATAGGGGAAAAAACTAAGCATTAGCTAAGATTTTTCAGGAAAGAAACAGAATGCAGCTTCAGTTTGAAGAAGCACACTCACTACCCAAGCATAATAAGTAAAACCAAATTCACACTAAACGTGTCATGGTGAAACTTTAGAATGTTAAATACAAACAGCTAATACTAAATGCAAGGAGAAGATACACAGGTTACTGACAAAGGAATATTAATCATACAGAGAACAGACTTGTTATGAACAGTAGATCCAGAAGGTAAATGTCAAAGTGCTGAAATGAAACAGCCATCAGCCTAGAATTCCATTCTCAGCTAAATAACTTTATAGATGAAGTGAAATAAAGGCATTTTGCACATAAACATCTATCACATAAGATAATTTTTTCCTGTATTTAAAATATATCTGTTTTTAAAAATTAGTTTTCTCTCATAATATGCTTTATACATATTAGTACTGCTGATTTAATTCTCTGAAGAAAATAAAAGCTGAGATAAAAAACACCAAATTTCCCAAGTTTACCAGACAAATTGAGGATAAAAAAAAAACCTTTGATTATTACATTCTGAACCACAAGATATAAAAATATCAGAAAGGGCGGGGCGCGGTGGCTTATGCATGTAATCCCAGCACTTTGGGAGGCTGAGGTGGGTGGATCACGAGGTCAGGAGATTGAGACCATCCTGGCTAACAGGGTGAAACCCTGTCTCTACTAACAATCTAAAAAATCAGCTGAGCATGGTGGCACGTGCTTGTAGTCCCAGCTACTCAGGAGGCTGAGGCAGGGGAATCGCTTGAACCAGGGAGGTGAAGGTTGCAGTGAGTGGAGATCACACCAGTGCACTCCAGCCTGGATGACGGGGCAAGACTACGTACGTCTCAAAAAAAAAAAAAAAAATAAGACATATCTTTCCTTTCTTATCACAGATATACAACCTATATTAGTCAGAATTTGTTAGGTTAGGTTGCAGTAACAATTCCAAATTTTCAGGGACAATAACAAAGAATTACTTTTTGCTTACAATACATGTCAGCCAGGGTTGGTATAGCTCTGCTCTACATGTCTTCTTAATCCTGATTTACAGGCTGAACTATTCACCCCTACCTAGGACATCCCCTTCTTGTCCCTCCCCCATCCCCACTTTTTTTAAGAGAAGAAAAACAGCCATGGCTGAACTATGCAATGACTTTTTTTTTTTTTTTT
>PVKP010039614.1:0-20022 GCA_004027715.1 Plecturocebus donacophilus
CGACAAATGTGCCAACCTCTTTGAAGCATTGGTAGGAACTCTCAAAGCCGCAAAACGAAGGAAGATTGTAACGTATCCAGGAGAGCTGCTTCTGCAGGGTGTTCATGATGATGTTGACATTGTATTGCTGCAAGATTAATGTGGCTCACATGTCTTGATGTGCTGCCATTTTTTGTTTCTGGTAAACTGGATATAAAATGAAAGAACAAACATTTGAACATACTTAATGTGTTTTTACAGAACTTTGTAAACCAAAGGAGACTCATATTTTAGAAGTCTGTCCTTTTTTATATCTTGAAAGAAAATTTATGTATGGCATTATGAAATAAACAAATCCTATTATTTTTCTCAGGAATCTGGTTGGGAATTGTAGGGAGTGAGATTTTTTGGAGGGGGTCAGGGGAATGTTTGTTTCATAAATAATTAGACATTCTCTATAGATATTTGACATTCTGCAAAAGCAACAAGCAAACTGAAGACCAAGTCCTATGAGAAATATTATAATGTTTATGTAATAAAGACATGATTGTCTTGAAATTGCCTTATTGCCTTATTTTGTCATTTAAGTATTTGGGTGCTTCTCAGAATTGAGTTTTTGAATTAAGATTAGGTAACTACAGTAAAAGTTATGTTAACCTGAAACAAATTCTGTCAGAACTACCAAATTTAAGTAATAGGAATGGCTGGGTGCAGTGGCTCACACCTGTAATCCCAGCACTTTGGGAGGCCAAGGTGGGCAGATCACCTGAGGTCGGGAGTTCGAGACAGCCTGGCCAACATGGTGAAACCCTGTCTCTACTAAAAATGCAAAAATTAGCCGGGCTTGATGGCACATGTCTGTAATACTTGCTACTCGGGAAGCTGAGGCATGAGCATAACTTGAATCTAGGAGGCGGAGGTTGCAGTGAGTGGAGATCATACCACTGCACTCCAGCCTGGGTGACATAGGACTCAGTCTCACAAAAAAAAAAAAGAAAAAAAAGGGAATGGTTAGCGTTATGGTTGGACTTTGTACAAAATATTTATTTTGAGGCCGATTGTGTGCTTACTGCTGAGTTAGGAGACATGCCAAAAAATCTAACCTAAAAACTTCACATTCTAGTTGGGTTACAGCTATCTGAATATGGGATAATCTATGATTGTACGTTACAGAATTTAAGATGACTTGGAATAAAAGGAGAATAAAAGCAGTGAAAGCCACAATGGCCAGGGAGACATGGAGGGGGCAGAACTTGCATCAAAGAGTGATTGCAGCTGATTATCTATAAGGAAAAAAAGATGGGCTGTTAGGGTGATGACTGAAGGAAGGGCAGGATATGAATTAGCAAGGCATGATCTGTGAAAGGCAGGACATCAGGGGGCCAGAATACTAGGGAGAGAGGTGGTTCACTGGACAATTAAAGTGGGACCTGGGAAACCAGGAAGAGGAATCTGAACAGAAATTGGAGCAAGGACATTCCATGATGACAGTGATGCTTAGTGCAGATTGTCCTGACACTAGTGATTCAGGTGGATTGTAGAGTGTGAAGTGGTCAGACAAGCCAGCTGAAATGTTGCTCCAGGAATCTCATGGGGGTGATGATAATGCAAAGGCAGGGGAAGAATGACCTTCAAGCATGTTTTTAAAATTGAAGCCCTCTTATCTGTATTCTGTCTGCTGTGACAAGACCCCAATTCAAAGTAGATCAAATAACATTAGAATTCACTGGCGGCAAGGGACAGTGGCTCATGCCTGTAATCCCAGTACTTTGGGAGGCCAAGGGGAGTGGATCACGAGGAGTTCAAGACCAGCCTGGCCAACATGGTGAAACCCCGTCTCTACTAAAAATACAAAAAATTAGCTGGGCATGGTGGCTTGTGCCTGTAACACCAGCTACTCAGGAGGCTGAGGCAGGAGAAACACTTGAACCTGGGAGGTGGAGGTTGCAGTGAGCCAAGACCATGCCACTGCACTCCAGCCTAGGCAACAGAAAGAGACTGTCTCAAAAAAAAATAATAATAATTAACTGACACTTAATGGTTATTGCTCATATTTATTGAGCATTTACAATGCTAATTCTCATATAACTCTCTGTGAGGTAGGTACTAACGTATCTTCCATTTTATAGATGAGGTAAGTGAGGCACAGAATGGTTAAGTAGCTTGTAGAGTCTGAATTTTGAAATTTGACTCATCTAACTGGCAATTCCAGGCATGGTGTAGACTCTGAGCCTATCTGACTCCAGGGACTCAACATGTCAAAACTCTCTGTCTTTCCATACTGGCTCTCATGCTTCCATGGTTTGATCTCTTTTTACTCTAATAGCTTCCCCACATACAGCTGGGAAGATGCTGCTGGTAGTTGCAAATTCACTTATTTCTAGATTAGCCATTCTAGTAGAGAGAGCATTTATTCTAATATCTAATTACAATTTAAAGAAGGGAATTCTGATTTGTCTCACTGCAGTATAAACCTACCCCTTTGACCAATGGCATTTACCAAGGGGATGAGACACCGTGAACTGACAAGCCACAGGTCACATGCAGGTTTCTCAGTGGGGATGGGGTGAGATAGTGTGCTTGACAACCTCCTTTCAAATCAGAAAGGGGTAGTTTCCCAAAGGAAATGATGCCGGCTACATGGGAGCAAGATAGGTTTGCTGTAGAAACAGACCTTTTGGCTGGGCACAATGGCTCACACCTGTAATCCCAGCACTTTGGGAGGCTGAGGCGGGCGGATCACCTGAGGTCGGGAGTTTGAGACCAGCCTGACCAACATGGAGAAACTCCCGTCTCTACTAAAAATACAAAATTAGCCGGGTGTGGTGGCGCATGCCTGTAATCCCAGCTACTCGGGAGGCTGAGGCAGGAGAATTGATTGAACACGGGAGGTGGAGGTTGCAGTGAGCCGAGATCGTGCCATTGCACTCTAGCCTGGGTGACAAGAGCAAGACTCCGTCTCAAAAATAAATAAATAAAAATAATAAAATAAATGAGACCTTTTGAAGAATGAATCCTTACAATTATGTGGCAGAAAATGAAAAGGTAAATGAGAATTGATGGTCAAAAGCTACCATTATATATATATGCCCTCAGTGACTGAGAGAATAATGAACTAATTAACCAATTAGCTGGGCTTGATGGCGTGACCCACTACTTGGGAGGCTTTCATGAATACCTTGGAATTCAAGACGGGTGTGAGCCATGATCATGCCACTGCACACCAGCCTGGGTATTAGAGTGAAATCCTGCCTCTAAGTAAATTCTGCGAGAAAATTGGATGGAGAAGGAGGGCTAGTTTCAGGGAGTGTCATCTGGGCATGGCGAACTTGACGTAAAGTAGAAATGTATACTAAGCAGGTGAGGATTTTCTTCTAGAACCCAGGTAAGGGCTTAGGAGTGTAGACAGAGACTTGAGAATTATGGTTCATGGTTGATTTTCACCTTAGTTTTGGTTTATATAGATAATTCTACTTCTGCCTCTCTTTTTACCATTAAACTGAAAATTTAATTATCAGTCATGTAGAAAATACAAAAGACAAACAATCTACGGGCTTTGTAAAAGCCTAGGCTGAGAAATTGAAGCAACCTTTAGATGGAAGCAATATAGAAAGCCCAAAGAGGTCTAATAGAATTTTATGAGGCGGCTGACCTTGTGTAATCAAAAAGACTCTTAAGAAGTCTATAGAAGTTGAAATTGTTACTCGGTTTGTCATGATTTGTTTAATGCGATTGTTTAATGTATTTTCCTTTAGATTCAAGATTATCAGTCCTTTGTATTAACTTCACACATGGATAGTTCTTTTATTTAGATCATGGTCTTAACATTTAAAATCATAGATTTGATAATTTTGAGCTATATTCACAGTGAAAATACTCTTTCTTGGCCATAAGCTGCAATCCAGTTAATTATCTCAGTAATAAGTGCCATTGGCTACAGTTGGCTGGAGATTATCAACAGTTATACACCAACACTCCTTTACTCATACAATGAAAATATGGAACATCTATTTTGTTTAAGTCACTGTTCTAGGCATTAGGAAAGACTAAAAGCAAAATAAGAATAAACAAAATTTGATTCTAGTCCTCAAAATGCTCCAATTAGTACTATATATTATTAATAAATAGTATAAAAGAAGCTTTGGGTAAAAGATATAGAGATATGGGTGCAAACATGATGAAAGCCCCCAGGTTCGTTACTGGGGGGACCTGGGGGCTTTCATGGATGAAGTGAATTTTCCTGGGGCTTTAAAGCAACAAAATAATAGGGGAGGACTTTAGGGATAGCATTGCTACTGCATACAAAGTCAGAGAAAGGCAAGTAATTTGAGGTATGGAAGGAAAGGGCGTAACAACAGTTGAGGCTAGAAGGGAAGATTGGGACATTATTTTGAACCTTTAGGACAGAAGAAACCATTCTAAGTATATGTCTTAGTAATGGTGAATTACAAAGAACTTTAAAAAACTTCTGTAAACTAATTTGATAGGTACCACTAATTATAAAGAAACTTTAATTATTAAGTTCTGTAACATTGCTATTTCGTGTATTGAGATTATATCAGACAATGTATAATTATAGCTTATCATCTTATAGTGAATGACTGTTCATTGAGAACTGATTAAAGTTACCATGTTTGCATACTTGAATTTTCTTACATTCCTATCATAGAAAGTCCAAGTATACCCTAGTATCCTGGAGTTACAAATTTTAAAATAAGTTTGACTGAGTACAGTGGTTCATGCTTATCCTAGCACTTTGGGAGGCCAAGGCAGGAGGATCATTGAGTGCCAGAGTTCAGACCAGCCTGGACAACATAACAAGACCCCATCTCTACAAGAAATTTAAAAAATAAGCTGGGCATGGTGGTATGACCCACTGCAGTCTCCACTACTTGGGAGGCTTTCATGGATACCTAGGAATTCAAGGTTGCTGTGAGCCATGACTGTGCCGCTGCACACCAGCCTGGGTGTCAGAGTGAAATTCTGCCTCTATATAAATAAATAATGAATGGCTGAGCATGGTGGCTCATGCCTGTAACCCCAGCACTTTAGGAGGCTGAGGAGGGCGGATCACGATGTCAAGAGATCAAGACCATCCTGCCCAACATGGTGAAACCCCATCTCTACTAAAAATACAAAAATCAGCTGGGCATGATGGCGTGCATCTGTAGTCCCAGCTACCTGGGAGGCTGAGGCAGGAGAATGGCTTGAACCCAGGAGACAGAGGTTGCAGTGAGCCAAGATTGTGCCACTGCACTCCAGCCTGGTGACAGAGTGAGACTCTGTCTCAATAAATAAATAAATAGATTACAGACCAGGTAACTTAATATATTGATGCAATCGTCTTTTCCTCCCATCAGCTGATAGTTGTCCACATGCCATTACAATAGCCAAAATTGGAAAAGAGGAGGGGGCAAATGATTGAGCAGGGTTGAAAAGGTTGAGTGGATTAGATAATTTCGAAACTGGATAAACTGAGGCTTCAACACATGCCTGTTTAAAATAATTTAAAGATGACTGACATTGTTATCTCAGTTTCAATACAATGGCTGAGTCACTGAAGCTACCATGGCAAAATGTAAAATTAACTTTTGAAAAGAAATTATTTCAGAATCCAGGATTCTACCATCAACAGCAGTGATAACATTTACCAGCCAGGAAAAAAGAAAGTTACAGAAATATGGATCTGAGGAATTTGTCGTAAGGAAACGCTAATATCCCAGATTTCCCTAGTGTCTGAGCACAGTTCCTACAATTCCAGACAATAAGGAAGAAAAGTTCAATGAATTGACAGACAAAATACAAACATGTCATACCAAAGGAACAAGCTGGCTTCTTTGTGGCATGAGTAATTTATAGCCTCATAAATCTAGAAAAAGTAAAGAGAAATGCGTGTACCTTTAATTTATTTATAGGTAAATAATCTCTGGTTTTCCACTTTCTTAAAAAAGGTTATAAATAACTCTTCAAAGAAAACCAGCTCTTCAGGAGCCTTTTATGATGAGAAATCTGAAACAACCATACTTTTCTGGAAGACGGATCTATCTGAAAATTCCTCTCCTGTCGTTTTTATCTCTAGCAGCCTCGACAAAAGATTCCTTTGTAGTCCTCCTTGTATGGAAGGTTTTGGTTAGACACTTTGGGCTAGAAGGAATGGAGATTCACTTAGCCAGGTAAAAGGGGTTAACCATCACACCAGGCAACTAGGAAGATATGGGACTCCATTGAAAGCCAACAGATGATGGGACCTCTACAGACTAAGGACTCTTAAACAGAATGGCAGAATGGGTTTTGTAGCTCTTTGAACATCTAAATACTGTGGCAGTTGGATGTGGTGGCTCATGCCTGTAATCCCAGCACTTTGGGAGGCCAAGGCAGACAGATTGCCTGAGATCAGAAGTTGCAGACCAGCCTAGCTAATATGGTGAAACCCCATTTCTACTAAAAATGCAAAAATTAGCTGAGCGTGGTGCTCATTGTATTCCCAGCTACTCAGAAGGCTGAGGCAGGAAAATTGCTTCAACCTGGGAGGAGGAGGTTGCAGTGAGCTGAGATCACACCCCTGCACTCTAGCCTGGGTGACAGAGCCAGACTCTATCTCAAAAATAAAATAAAATAGTAAATAAATAAATAAATAAGTAAATACTCTGGAGATTCTGATTCAGTAGATCTGGATGGGGCTCAAGCATTTCCATGAAGAAGCATCTCCCAGGCTGATTCTGATAGGTGGCTCTGGAGAAGAACCAGCCTTTACTGCACTGGGGTCCCCTGGTTAACACCACTCTGTTCTTTTCACAGATCCAGTTTGATTTGGTTTGGCTGTGTTCCCACCCAAATCTCCAACCAGGGGGACCTGGTTGGAGATAATTGAATCATGGGGCGATTTTCCCTCATACTGTTCTCATGGCAGTGAATAAGATTCACAAGATCTGATGGTTTGATAAGGGGAAACCCCTTTCGCTTGGCTTTCATTCTCTCTTTTGTCTGCCGCCATGTAAGACGTGACTTTCACCTTCCACCATGATTGTGAGGTCTCCCTGAGAGGGGAGATCCCTCCCCTCCTCCTGCTTCCTGACCGCCTCCCTTCCTTTCTCTCCCCTCCAGCTGGGAAGGAGGGTGAAAAAGAGAAAAAACAAATAAAATAACAAACAGCTGGAAAGTTGACTCCCTTTTCAGTTCCCAGCGTCTCTGCTATCTGCAAACCTTGAAAGAGTTGCAAATGAGTGTCATCCCTACCAGCTGGAGCCCAGCACTGGGTCATGCCCCCACGTCTGCACGGCCCAGGCTCCCTCCTGGAAACACCTCTGCCAACTAGTAGTTTACCGTAGCCTTTGTCTTGTCTCTGTAAGCCCTCTCCCCTGCCTGTTCCTGCACGTGCTGCATATGAACTAGCAAATCAATGAAGCCAAAAGATTGTAAGGTCGGATGTCCAGCAAATGGACAATGACATTGTTTCACCTCAGTTTCCCCTTTAGCGTTGTAAGTTTATAAAAGGGGACAGAAGCTGCTTGGAAAGCTCAGTGAATGAGGCTGTAGCCCCCTGAAGCTCCCAGCTAAATAAAAAGCCACCTCCTTCCTCAGTTCGGTGTTCGAGAGGTTCATTTCTCGCCGCACCTGCTTCATCCCCAGCCATGTGGAAAATGGACCTATCTAATGTGAGCCCATTAAACCTCTTTTTCTTTATAAATTACCCAGTCTCAGGTATGTCTTTATCAGCAGTGTGAAAATGGACTAATAACACAATTCTTTCTGTTTGCTTCCCCTCATGCTTCCAATTAGCTTCTCCAGCCTCTATCTTTTCTCTAATTCATAGCTCCTACTTAATCTTTGGTTTGTTCCCTCATTACTTTGATTCATTGGCACCAGTTCTCGCTGCTAGCAGTCTCATGCTGTACAAGGTCTGAATTCAAATAGATAGAAAAAGCCTGAATAGCTCAGTTTGTCCCTAGTTGAAAACTTTATGCACTAAGCCACCTCTCAGGTCATTGACCAGCCCAAGGACTGGCAGGGTCAGCTGCCTACCCCTGATCCAATCAGTTATGCCTGTGGTTAGGGGACAGAAGAGCTGGACAAATGGCATGAAACATGGCGACCTAGAGTTCCTGCAACAGGATCAGGGAGCTGAGCTGCCACCGCAGTGCCTGTGGACCTGCAGGCATTGTGATTGCATTCTAACAAGCCTCTTCTCAGAGGTTCTCTGGGATTTATGGTAGAAAATGAAAACAGTAACTTTCAATTTGGAAGATATGACCACCCTTTTTAAAAATAAAAAATGTCACCCCCACCTGTTTGATGTACTTACAGTATCCATGATGAATAAAACACATAATATAATACAAAAAGCTATTTTACCTTTAGCAGAGGGTAAAGGGTTTTGTTGTTGTTGTTGTTTTGGTTTTGTTTTTTTTTTTTTTTTGACGGAGTTTTGCTTTTGTTGCCCAGGCTGGAGTGCAGTGGTACAATCTTGGCTCACTGCAACCTCTGCCTCCCCGGTTTAAGCGATTCTCCTGCCTCAGCCTCCTGAGTAGCTGGGATTACAGGTACAGGTCACCATGCCCAGCTGATTTTTTTGTATTTTTAGTAGAGACAGGGTTTCATCATGTTGGCCAGGCTGGTCTCGAACTCCTGACCTCAGGTGATCCACCCATCTCAGCCTCCCACAGTGCAGGAATTACAGGCATGAGCCACTGTGCCCAGCCTAGCAAAGGTTTTACATGAGTTACTAATCATAAGGTTAATACTTACATTTTAAAGATAATAATACATTTATTTATGTATAAAAGGTACATTATTCAATCTACAGAAAATGTATAAACCAAAAATAAAATCCTAAACCTCCCACTGACCTAATGAACTTCCTCTTGGCCAAAAAGACCTCAGGAAAACCTTAAAAAGTGAGTTCCCAGCATGTCAGGACAGGAGGTCAGGCACACCTCATTATGCCTCCCGCCCTTTTAGAGTTTAGACACAACAACTTTCCAGCATTAATGTTGCAGTACAGATCATAAGACTGACAGAACACTCTTTGTGGCAATAAGATACCAAATTATAAACAAGAGGCCATGCTAGGCAGGGGTGAAGCCATGTACCCTTGCACTTAAAGAATAACTGTGTTCTAACATCCAGGAGGCTTTTCTTCTTCTCTGGCAGCTAAACAAACACTGGCCTTGAGAAAAACAATATTGTAACAATTTGCAGCTCCACCAGATGCTGACTAATGACCCCCAGTGCTTTTCCCACAAGCCATAACTATGTCTTTGATTGGACAAGCGACGGATTTCAGTAACTTTCTCCTGGTAAGACCTCTGAACACGGACTGATTCCGGCCAGTTTACAGAGGCTGCACACTTGTGCCTTTGTGTCTTGAAAAGAGCAAAATTGTGTCCTGAAAAGACAGAATTAGGCCTAAATATGATACATTTAAATGTTCTGTCTCCACCCTCTGGTGAACCTGGGTCAGGTGTAACATGCATGTTTGTTCCTTAGCCTGCATCAGGACCACCTTCATGAATATTCATAGCTCCTGTTGAATATGTATGTTTAGCCAACCCATTCAACATAAAACTTCTGCCCCAACCCCTCCTCCTTCAAAGTGCCTGTCTTTGGTCTAGCCCTCCCAGCTTGCCAGATGGCCACCTTGGAATTTGTAACCCTTTAAAAGAAATAAAGTCTCCTTTTCCTAATTTATAGATCTTGTGATTTTTTTTTAAGTTAACAATGCTTGGTACACATATAGTTTCCTGGATTTCTTGAAACAACTCTGGTTCCTTAGGGTGCTTTGTCCGCAGGTTACGAATGCTTTGTGGTACAATAAGCACAATATCTAGGTCATGAATGCCTGCATTTGAACCTCAGGGTCTACTACTCATTTCACTTCACAGAACCCATGGTTGTTCTACATTTCCTCCCCTTGAATCTGGGCAGACTTATGACAGATTCAACAAATAGAATACAGTGGAATGATCCTAATGATTTCTGAGGCTGGGCCATAAATCGCTATAGAGTATTTGGCACATGCAATATAATGTTGAGAGAGACGGAGGACCTTAGGGATGATTTGATCATGCAAGTCAATGACGCTACCCCCAAATCCTGATATTCTTCTTTCTCCACTCTGCCATCTGTAATACGTTTTCTTTCTTTCTTTCTAAGTCTGGACTTCTTCCTGGTCAAAAAATAGCTGCCAACAACTTCTGGGATAGCATGACTCCTTGGAAAAAGAGGGAGAGAGGAAAAGAGATTTGAGAGAGAAAGAAAAGTTCTAGGAGGAAAAAAGAGCAATCATAGATTAATCCCTTGTCAACTAGCTTCCAGTGCTAATGCTGAGAAGTCAGGTAGCATTCTAATTCCTCATCATTTTTATGTGACTTTTAAAAATTGTGGGAAATTTTGGAATCTTTTAATCCCTAGGTTCTAATGTCCTGCCATATTATACCTGGGCATGCGTCATTTTTTATCTTTTATTTTTATCTTTTATTTATACAGAACTTATGTTCTTTAGGGATGTTTTCTTGTGTTATTTCCTTGATAATTTATTTCTCTCCAGTTTCTTCTTCTTCTTTTTTTTTTTTTCTCCCTGGAACTCTTAATTGTTGGATGTTGGCACTTCTGAATTGGTACTTTAATATTCTAAGTTTTCCCTCTGTTGCGGTGGTTTTTGTTTTCTTTTCTAAGAGTTTTACTTTGCTTTCTTGTTAAAAAGTAAGAGTTAATTCCATTTTTGGATTTTAATTTGCATCATTTTTATTAAAGGATAGCATTCTGTTCCCATTTCATGAATATAATACTTTGTTTCATCTCCCCGAGGATATTAATCATGACTTCATGGATGTTTTCTGCTGCCTCTTGTCTGTTCAAATGAGGCCCTTTTTTGTCAATGTATTTGTTTATATCTCTATTTTTGTGTGTTTATGCTGAAGTATTTCCTCGAATATCTAGAGATCTTTGACTAGCTCTTCCTATTTAACAGTGAGTCACTAGGAAACTGATCAGAGGCTCTGTATTGGTGGGCAGTTTTTGCCAACAGATACTAGTGAGCTTTGTTATAATCAGTTGGTAAGCAAGCTTTTCACTGTGGAAATTCCAAACATCAAAATTGTAGGATTTTCGGGTTGTTTCTGAAGCCATTCAGTTTCTTCTGAGAAGAGCTCTGCTAATTTCTGCTTGGTTGTATCCCATGGGTGCTGCCATTCTAGAAGCAGATAGGGGAAGAAACTGGAGTTCAATTAGCAAAATTTATTCACTCCTCTGTTTGCAGCTTTGCTCCCCACCCTTGCTGTGTACTTTACCTGGAATCCTCTGGTATAGAAATACTTCCTCTCCATTTTTGTGGAGACCATGATCTCCATGTGTAGTCAGGAGGAGGGGGAGTTGCCTGGATCCAAGAAGAGGGTGATGGGACCCGGGGCAGGTCTACCAGTGTGGTATACAGATGTGCAACCAACCCCCCTAATTCCGATCACACACCTTTTTCCTGCCTTCAGGGTTCCCTGAAAATACCAGGGATACAAGGGTTCTGAGCCTCTCCGGGCCTCTGTCAGAGTAGACTGGCTCAATTCCCACTGGGCCATAGGTGCTTAGGTGGCAGCTTTCTTAAGTCTATTCCTACTCTTCTGTCTGCTTTCCTATCTTCGAAAGATTATTGATGTTGCTCATCAGTTATTGTTGCCTCACATATTTTCTTTGTCCTCATGAATTTGTGACTTTCTTCATGTATTTGCTGCATTTAAAAATGGTTCAGGAAAAAGAGAATATTAAAATGATAATGATTTGCCATACTTATCTGGAAAACCTCTCTCCTTTCTGCAGTCCAAAATGTTTTCTCTAATCTTTTTTGCTCGTGGACCCCCAGATGGCAAATGCAGGCAATCCAGAGTTCATTTTTAGCTCTACTTTGGCATCATCGGTGATGGAGATCACTGTCATGTGACTCTCCAGCATACTAAACATCTGTAGCCTTCTCAAGGCAAGCTCTGCCTGACTTCTGCTGTTTCTCAATCCTTCCGCCTCCAGGGCATCCTGGCAGAGATGAGGATCAAGAGAGAAGGCATAGTGTGCCAGGAGAAACCCAGGAAGATCTTGTCACTGAGAAATGTGGGATTTAGGCCATTGGGAAATATAACCTAGGTTGGTTATGTTTTATTTCACATGTGTTCTGAAAAAAAACAGAAGAAGAGGACATGTAGGAAGAAAAGGTAAAGAAATCGCACATGATAGCAGAAAAATAATAGATCTTGCAATTTAAAAAAAAATGGGGCTAAAAACACAAGACAATTATTTGGGGGCCAATTACAGAATTTATTGGAATAGCTTTATCTACTTGCCATGCAATTCAGTACCAATTATGTGTCTCCTTAAATAGGTACCAAATTAACTTTGAGGAATGCACTATTTGATTAGAATAGTAAACAGTCTACACATATATTCAATATTTATTGCCTGTTGATGTAATCAAAAGAAAAGGAGCTTATTGACAGCTGGCTGCAGAGAGAAACAAAGAGTATTAGTACAAAGGGTCCTGATAGTGATGAAATGTTTTTGGAGCTGGAGTCAACCACAGAATTCAGGACTCTCCATAGCAGCCAGGAGGCATTGAGCAGCTCAAGGAAATAGATCCTTGGCTTGGAATGGTGGATACATCTAAGTCTCGGTCTCTTCTTATCTATAAAGTAGAGAAAATAATTACTTCTAACTCTTAGGGTTATTGTGGGGATTAAATGTCTAAAATATAGTAATTGCTCAATAAATGTTAGTTATTATTATTTCTTTTGGTAGGAAAATTGTTGCTGGAGTTGTAATTGTTGCTATTATTTGTTTCATGAAGGTCTGAAGGTAACCTGAGCCTTGAGGGTGACTTATAATAAACAGAGGAGGTAGTCACTGGCCAAGGTCTAACTACATTAGCCTTCAAGAGAAGGAAACAAAGGTTCCTGAAAGTGATGGGACTACATTCAGAGACAAATTTACAGTTGTTAGCTTCTCCTTTGGTGGGTTTTTGTTTGAAGGCCAAATCTCTGTCTCTCATAACTCACTGTACGTTTGTCCATCCTACAAAGACTATTTGTTTACTGACGAATCTCCAGTGACTACAACAGCGTTAGAAATACTACGTGCTTAATAAATAGTTGTTGAATGAATGGGTAAAAGAACGGAGGGATGGATGCATGAATGAGGTAGGAGAGTTTGGTTGCTGTGGTTGCTGTTTTGCTCATCAGAAGCTCATGTGCCAAGGTTACTTCCAGCTTGAAATAACAAGAAGGCATATGGATTGGCAATTATTTTTTGTTGATTGGGGGTGTGCTGTAGTTTTTTTTAATTATCAGTGTTTTGGCACCTTTTATCATACAATGGATGATAAATGACTACTTTCTTGCAGAAAGGTAACACATGTCTCCTATATTTTATGAAATAACAAACCTTTCATCTTATCGCTGAATTTTGAGAGCAATATTTTATAGTTAGAGAAATAAAAATAAACCTTTGCCAAAAGTGAAGTTTGGGGGTGGATACAGAACAATCTAGTCTTAGGTATGTGCGTATCAGGGAACAAGAGCCATACACACACAGAGTGTGATGCAGGGGGAGAAAGGATGGTAGCTCTTTTCCCAGAGAGCTGTAGCTGATAGGGGGTTCCACCACGGACAGGTTTGGCTGATGAGGCTGTTGTTGAGCAGAACATTCCCCAGGTAATTAAAGAATGAGAGGAAGGAATGGTAGATTTGGATAAAGGTGGAAGTTTAGAGAGGCCTCAAACTCTGGGTTGAGAGAGACTAGATAACAAAGAAAGAATAGTGAATTAAGAAAGGGGAGTTTGGCCAGGCACAGTGGCTCACGCCTGTAATCCCAGCACTTTGGGAGGCCGACGCAGGCAGATCACGAGGTCAGGAGTTTGAGACCAGCCTGGCCAACATGGTGAAACCCTGCCTCTACCAAAAATACAAAAATATACTAAAAATGCAAAAACTAGCCAGGCGTGGTGGCGTGCGCCTGTAATCCCAGCTACTCGGGAAGCTGAGACTGGAAAATGGCTTGAAACCAGAAGGCGGAGGTTGCAGTCAGCCGAGAGAGCACCACACCTCTCCAGCCTGGGTGACAGAATGAAACTTGGTCTCAAAAAAAAAAAAAAAAGAAAGAAAGAAAGGGGAGTTTATGTAGTAGGTTTGGAGCACAGATAAAGGAGGAACAGTGCAGCAGGTGGCCTCAAGGAATCGTTTGTTTGCATATGCTAAGCTAGTACCATGGTTTTCAAAATGGGGTCCACTGTAGGGTCCTCTTGAGGAGCTCAAAACTGATTGAAACATGCCAGGTATTTCTTTGGTGCTTAGGGACAAGTGACTTTCAATTGAAAGTGACTAGTGACTTTACAAAATGCTCACTAGTAACCTCCTAAGAAAGCTAAGGATTGCTAAACATATCTATTTATAAGCTAAAAGTAGTGTACTATTAGAGTTGATGAAGAATTTAATTTGGTAGACTACTGACAAGTCTGGTTGACTCCCAATGCCACATGTGTACGTGCCGTGGAGCTTACATTGCATATGCACATGATGATGCTTGGAATTCTCACATTTTTTTGAAGGAGTACTTTGTTAACCATATATCATCAACATTTTCTTGAATTGGTCATGATTTTCGGTTGCTACCATTGTGGCTATTTAATGACTAACTGAATTTGGCTTTGTTACTATAAATTTGTTGGTCGATTAGACATTTGGAAGTAGTGATACATATCTGTAGCAGTGCTGTTTGGGGCCTAATTTTTCCCAAAACTAGAACTTGAGATTTGAATAATTCATACTCTATTGCTACAGTAGAGGTATAGAGAAAACTCACTGCATTTGCTTATAGAGTGATGGTTTATTTTTATCACTGTTCTTTCTCTTACTGAAAAATGGGACTTGGTGGAGAATGGGGTCATTTTCCTTACTTCAATGAACTATGGTCCAAATAGTTTGAGATACAATGTTTAAGCTGGGTGTGGTGGCTGATACCTGTAATCCCAGCACTTTGGGATGCTGAGGTGGCAGGATTTCTTGAGACCAGGAGTTCAAGACCGGCATATGCAGCACGGTGAGACCTTGTCTCTACAAAATAAATAAATAAATAAATAAATAAATAAATTGAAAATTATTAGATTACTGTAAAAGCCTTAACTTCACTTTTATTATCAAATACTTGGAAGTGCAGGTGTCATGATTCAGGAAGGCTTGACTGCAAAGCATGCAGATAGACCAGTGTGAAGCAGGAGGAAAAGCGAGAAAGCAAGGATCCGGTAAGTCTGAGGCTAAGGAAGGAAACAACCCTTGTAGCTTGGATTTCTAAGAAGTGGCCATGATATCTGGGTAGGTGGGAAATTCCAAATTGAGATAATTAGGATATCAATTCCTATATTCCAGATAGTCTGACATTGGAGGTTACTTGAATCCAGAATTTGAGTCCAGATTCCTAGATAGTTAACTGAGCAAAAACATAGATGGCCCTAGACTATTTATATTCCAGATCTAACTACTTCCTGCTGTTAGCTTTTCTACAGGGCTCAACCCAACCCAAATCTAAATGTGACAACATGAGAAGAGAGGGACAAGAACGCTGGGAATGAAGGTCTGAGCCCAGGAATGATTTTCTGGACAGGTTTAGGTGTTCTCAGTGGCTTTTGATGCAGTGGCTCATGTAATGGGAGGCAGGGGTGACGGCAGGGAGGAGAGAGTATAAAAAGGCCCTCCAGAGCAACTTACTAGGCTCTCTTTAAGGATCCGCCAAAATCCAAGATGACTCTTCATTCTGGGCTAGACTACAAGTTTCCTTCAAATACGAAAATTGAAGAACAGCAAGAGATAGAGAAGTGTGAAAGAGTTTCTTCTCCTTTTATTTCCCATCAAATCAAATGCTAAATATTCAAGTACTACCTGCATTGCTTTCAGCCCTCTTCCAAAGGAGGATAGCTATGATAGGCCTGCATCCCTGAGCAGGTGTGGTTTATTTAGACAGGAAGTGAACACAGGGTAGTTCTGCCCACCTAGGCAACTGTTCCAGCTGTGCAGGGAGGATTAGGACCCTGTTATCACCTCCTTGGGGCAGAAATCATGGGCCCATATGACCTCTATCATTATTTTTCTTGATTTGAAATACAAAATGGAGACATTTTTTCCCAATTTATTTATAGAGACATAAATATCAAAAGAACAAGAAGGGTTTCTTTAAAAAGAATTTTTAAGCCAGAGATTTGCAGGTGCTACATTTCCTTTCATTGGTGCAGCCTGTCTCTAGGGAAGGTGTGAAAAGATCTTGGCACAATTATTTTACTAACAGTGGTCACAGCCCATCTGGGAGGAAAAATCAGTACACAGTGATGCCAGATATCTCAAGGCTCAATTAGGAGATTTTCCTGAGAGTCTCCTATACTTCTCTCTGGAAGATCCCATCTGCTGCACACCACCACCCTTCACACCAGAACAGGAACCCCAACAATGCAGGGCTTTTCTTGGTCTGGTTTGTTCAGAGTTGTGTCTTCAGTGACTAAAACAATGCCAGGCACATAATAAGTGCTAAATAAAAGTTGCTGAATAAATGAACAAATGTCCTTCACCTCATTCATCATGAATGGAGGTGATAATAATAGCTAACATTTATTAATATTTTACTATGTACTTGACAATGTATTAAATACAAACTTTTTTTTTTTGATATGGGGTCTCGCTGTCGCCAGGCTGGAGTACAATGGCTCAATCTCGTCTCACCGCAACCTTCACCTCCAAGGTTCAAGTGATTCTCCTGTCTCAGCGTCCAGAGTAGCTGAGACTACAGGTGCATGCCACCATCCCCAGCTAATTTTTGTATGTTTAGTAGAGATGGGGTTTTACCAAGTTGGCCAGGATGGTCTCGATCTCTTGACCTTGTGATCTGCCTGGCTTGGCCTCCCAAAGTGCTGGGATTACAGGCATGAGCCACTGCACCCAGCCACAAACATAATTTTATTTAATCTTTACAATACCCAATGAAGTATGCATTAATAATGATTCTGTTATTATAATTCCTACTTTATATTCTGAGACTAAGGGAATCTAGTAAACCCCAAAGTTATTCTGCTAGGAAGAAGCATAACTGGGAGTCTGAGTGCCCCAATCCTGTTCAGTGCTGTCCTCAATAAGTTTACAATACAGTTAGGAGATAAAATTGGCTAAAGTGAAACGATTAGTGTTCCTACTGTCTCTATCAGTGCTTTGTTTTCCACTCAGGGCAGATGAATCATCTGAAGAGCTTGTTAAAGTGGAAGTTCTGTTTCACTATGTGTGAAGTGAGCCACAAAATACTGCAGGTCTAAAAATCTCCCACATGATGCCAATACTGCTGGCCCCTAGACTATGCTTTGAGAAACAAGTTTACATCCCCTTTCCCCTTCTCAGGCATTACTGTTGCTAGAGGCTGCTGTGTTCTAGGGCAATGTGTCCCGAATACCTCTTACAAAGTGACTCTCATCTTCCTAGTTCTTATAATACTTATAGAACACTGGAAGTATTCTTTATTTAGGGTTTTGATTAAGTAGATTCACTTTTTAAGAATGGAAATCAACTCAAGATGTATTAAAGACTTAGATGTAAAATCTAATACTCTAAAATCCTGGAAGAAAACCTAGGAAATACCTTCTGGACATAGGAATTGGCAAAGGTTTCATGACAAAGACACCAGAAGCAATAGCAGCAAAAGCGAAAATTGATAAATGGGATCTAATTAAATGAAAGAGCTTCTGTACAGCAAAAGAAACTATCAACAGAGTAAACAGACAACCTATAGAATGGGAGAAAATATTTGCAAAGTATGCATCTGACTAAGGTCTAATATCCAGAATGTGTAAGGAACTTAAACAAATTTACAAGCAAAAAGCAACCCCATTAAAAAGTGGGCAAAGGACACGAACAGACACTTTTCAAAAGAAGACATACATGCAGCCAACAGGCATATGAAAAAATACTCAATATTACTAATTGTTAGAGAAAGTAAATCAAAACCACCATGAGACACTGTCTCACACCAGTCAGAATGGCTACTATTAAAAGGTTAAAAAACAGATGCTGGCGAGGTTGCGGAGAAAAAGAAATACACACTACTGGTGGGAATGTACGTCAATTCAACCATTGTGGAAAGCAGGGTGGTGATTCCTCAAACAACTAAAAACAGAACTATCATTCCACCCAGCTGTCCTATTACTGGGTATCTATCTAAAGAAATAGAAATCATTCTACCATAGAGACACATGCACGTGAATGTTCATTGAAACACTACTCACAATAGCAAAGACATGGAATCAGCCTAAATGCCCATCACTGGTAGACTGGGTAAAGAAAATGTGGTACTATTCTGGGGTACATCACGGAATACTATACTATGCAGTCATAAAAAAGAACAAGATGATGTCCTTTGCAGGAACATGGATGGAGCTGCAAGCCGTCATCCTTAGCAAACTAACCGAGGAACAGAAAACAAAATACTATATGTTCTCACCTTAATATAAGCAGGAGCTAAATATTGAGAACACATGGACACAAAGAGGGGAACAACAGATACCAGGGCCTATTTGAGGGTGGAGGGTGGAATGAGGGAGAGAATCAGAAAAATAACTATCTAGGCGGGGGGGCTGGTGGCTCACGTCTGTTATCCCAGCACTTTCAGAGGCCGAGGCAGGCAGATCACCTGAGATCAGAAAGTAAAGACCAGCCTGGCTAACATGGTGAAACCCCATCTCTACTAAAAATACAAAAATTAGCCTGGAATAGTGGCGGGCAGGCACCTGTAATACCAGCTACTCGGGAAGCTAAGCTTGAGCACGGTAGGTGGAGGTTGCAGTGAGTTGAGATCGCCCCAGTGCACTCCAGCCTGGCAACAAGAGGGAGACTCCCTCTCAATTAAAAAAAAAAAGAAGAAGAAGAAGAAGGAAGAAGTATCTGTTGCTATGCTTAGCACCTGGGTGACAAAACAATCTGTACACCAAATCCCCGTGTCAACCCCATAGTTTACCTATATAACAAACGTGCACATGTACCCCTGAACCTAAAATAAAAGTTAAAAATAAATTTAAAAGAGAAAAGTGGAAATGCATTTATTTGTTTTGAATTGTACTGATTTTTCTAGAATATGTGATAAAGTGCACACGTCTTACGTATATAGCTCCATGAATTTTTTTTTTTTTTTGAGACAGAGTCTCACTCTGACGCCAGAATGGAGTGCAATGGCATGATCTCCACTCACTGCAACCTCCGCCTCCAGGTTCAGGCAATTCTCCTGCCTCAGTCTCCCGAGTAGCTGGAATTACAGGCGCCTGCCACCACGCCCGGCTAAATTTGTATTTTTAGTAAAGACGGGGTTTCACCGTATTGGTCAGGCTGGTCTCAAACTCCTGACCTTGTGATCCGCCCACTTCAGCCTCCCAAAGTGCTGGGATTACAGGCATGAGTCACAGTGCGCGCGCGCACACACACACAGATAACGACTACCCTTATCAAGATAGAAAACGTTTCTTAGCTCCAGAATGCTCCCTCATGCCCCTTCCCAGTGAATATCACTGTCTCACTTGATCATTGTTCCGCCATCTATCACACACATTAGTTTTGCCTCTTTTGAACTTCATAGAAATGGAATTGTAAGGCTGAGCGTGCTGGCTGACATCTGTAATCCCAGTGATGTGGGAGGATGAGGTGTGGATCACTTGAGGACAGGAGTTAGAGACCAGCCTGACCAACATGATGAAGCCCCATGTTTACTAAAAATACAAAAATTAGCTAAGGGTGGTGGCTCATGCCTGTAATCTCAGCACTTTGGGAGGTCGAGGCAGGCGGGTCACGAGGTCAAGAGATCAAAACCATCCTGGTCAACATGGTGAAACACCGTCTCTACTAAAAATACAGAAATTAGTTGGGCGTGGTGGCACGTGACTGTAGTCCCAGCTACTCGGGAGGCTGAGGCAGGAGAATCGCTTGAACCCAGAAGGTGGAGGTTGCAGTGAGCCAAGATCACACCACTGCACTCCAGCCTGGCAACAGAGCAAGACTC
>PVKP010039615.1:0-20022 GCA_004027715.1 Plecturocebus donacophilus
CTGGCACGGTGGCATGCGCCTGTAGTCCCAGCTACTCGGGGAGGCCGAGGCAGAAGAATCACCTGAACTGAGGAGGCGGAGGTTGCAGTGAGCCGAGATCGTGCCACTGCACTCCAGCCTGGGCAACAGAGTGAGACCCTGTCTCAAAAAAAAAAAAAGGTTTCTTCTACAAAATCATGTTTTGAAGTCTCAGTTCGTCAAAAACAATGGCACTGTCCATTTGGAAGGAGTGGTGAGCCTGCTGATGTTGGCTAGTATGAAATTTCATCTTTTGAGTCGCGTGTGTGTATGTGTGTGTTTTAATAACAATATTCTAAGCCAGATTGTAGAAGAAAGGAAGAAATCTCTAACGTTTCTCTTTGGCAAAGGGGAACAAATAGTCCCTATTCTGTGCATGGAACCACCCTCCTCCTTTTCCAGAAGCAGGCACATTCTTGCAGACAGGCTCCAGTTTCTGGTATTCATGGGCAGAGGGTAGGAACCCAGGGCTCCTTGTGCTCAGAGCAGGAGGGCTCAGCTACAAGCAGGTAGAGTTTACTGTGTTGAAAAAATCTTGGGGTAAAAGCTTTCCTGAGACCAGGAAAATGCAGGGTCAGACCAGGCAATGGCTGAAAACAATAGATGTTTGGTGAGTTTCTTAGTCTGATTACGCTGCTATGAGAAGGTATTGGAGATGGGTACTTTAGAACACACACTTATTTTCTCATAGTTTTGGGGATTTGAAGGTGGCCCTGCCCTCAGGGCTGCACCAAACATTGCCCGAATGAGGACTTTGCTGTGGACCTGACCCCATGGCTCTGCTGGGCATTCCCTAGTGGAATGCTACGGTCTGAATGTTTATGTCCTCGCCCAAATGCATGTTGAATTCTAAATCTCAATGCAATAGTATTAAGGGGTGGGGCCTTTAGGAGGCGATGAAAGCACGAGGGTGCCTCCTTCATGAATGGGATTAGGCCCTTTATAAAAGAGGATTCACACAGGCTCTCTTGTCTCCTCCAGAGGATGTAGCAATAGGGAGCCATCTTGGAAGCTGAGTGCAGGCCTCAGCAGACACAGAACCCACCAGAGCCTTGATCTTTCCAACTTTCCAGCCTTTAGAACTGTGTGAAATACATTTCTGCTGTGTATAAGCCACAAAGTCTGTGCGATTTTGTTGTGTCTGTGTTAATAGACCAAGACAATGAGCAAGGTGTGAAATGGTCCCATGGTGACTTTCCTTCCAGCACGCGGCGGTGTTGAGGCATTGCTGTTCGTACTCACCACTTTTCTTATTCAGGGCATCCTTGGGCAGCCAGGTTGTGTGGGGCCCTTTGCAGAAGCTCTAACTTGATGGACCCTGTGCCCAGTCTGCAGAAATGGCCATTGGTTTGGTGGCACTGTCTCAAGTTACAGACAGCGTCTTACTGAAAAGAGAAATGTCTCTGAAGTGTTGGCCTGGCAAACTCCAAACTGGATATAAAATGCAGCTCCTGATCGTATTCTATGAAGATCCTCAGTCTATATGCCAGATCTTGGAAACAACATTGCTCTGGTCCACTAGGACCCTTTGGCTCTCCTGAGGTAAGGACCAATTGCCCAGCTACCTGCAGGGCAGGGAGGAGGTGCCTGGCCAGGAGCACATGCCCTTCACCGTGTTCTTCGGCCTCTGTTTGAGTGTTCCTCTTAATAGCTCCATGTGTCTGCTGGCTCTGGGAAATGAGCCATGACTCTGAGTTGTGGTAGGAAAAACTGCCTTCAGCAACTCCTTTTGGTGTTTACAATGTTGCTGGGCTGTCAGGGTGATGCCAAGTGAAGCGTGGGCATTCAGAAGCCTGCTAAAATCACGATAGGCCACGTGAATGGACCCTTGGTAGTTGCCTTTCCCTGAAATACTCTACCTGTTAATTTTAACATCTTTATACATTTGGGGAACGTTTGCCCCAAAATGGATAAATACAAATTACACTGAAGGGTAGGGCTATTCCCTGCATAGCTGGGCTCCTACTGTATGCTCCCATCTTTACCTTTAAAATAAATAGGATGTCAAACCTGGAAGCTTGTAGCCAAGGTTTGATGTGGACCCAATGTAAGTGAGCTCGAACTAAGGGAACGATGATTGCTTTCTCTGAGCTTCTGCAGGCCCCACTCCGACGTGACCTGCTTTAATGGGTGCAGCTGATGGCCTGAACTTCTGGCTTTGGGGTCCCTGGATAACTATCCTCTGGAGGGGATTGGGGCATAGTTAATATGCCAGAATCTCCAAGGGCTCAGGAGAGGCTGCTGAGCCCAGTGGCCCGCGGCTGGAACTTCCTGGAGGCTTGCCTCTGAAAGTGTCTCCTGGATTGGCACAGAGGAGTCAAGTGAGAACAGGGCAGTGCCTGACTTGCAGTGGGTGACCCCTCACCGATCTGCTGCCCGGCGCATCTGGCATAGGGCCTGATTGGACATGCAAACTTTGGGCAGTCAGGACTCCTCGTCCCTTCAGGATGTGACCGCTGGTTTTAAGCGACAGCGTTGGCTTTTGCTTTTAAGCTCTTTAAAGAGTCCAAGCTTGGAAGCTGTGCAGAGCGCGCCGATCTCCAAGGCCCAGCTAGGAGCCTCTGTTCTCCTGAGCTTATGTGGCTGACATGCAGGTCTGTATGTGCTTATTAGCAGCTCATAGAGAGGGAAATCTGTCTGTTTTACAAGGAAATGGGATGTTTGCTGCTAGAAATCTTTCAGGACTGGCATGCCAAATGCCGGCAAATGTTGAAAGAATTCCGACCATGTTGATCCCACCAAAGTTTGTTTAAAGATTCGTGTAAACTTCCATCCCAGAAAGGGCTGGGGGGAGGCGAGAGGCTCCAGCTCCAGCTCTTATCAGATATCCTGAGAAGTAAAACGCTTGAAGAGTATTCTGGCTTGGAGGACAAATGCAGCAGGGTCTTGCGGGTGGCCTTCCCAGGGACACTTACTGAGGAGGAGACTTCTGGGGCACTCTTGAGATTAACACCTGAAGAAGGAAGGAGACAGGGAGCTTCAGCTGAACCTGCAGGGGCACTGGAACCTTCAATCGGGTGGTCCTGTAGAGGTGTACTGAGTCAGGCCTAGAGGACAGGCATTTATACCCCAAGATAGGCCGGTTACAGGAGCAGACTGCCTGGGAGGAGTGGGCAGTGTGCTTCAGCAAGGCTGTCCCTGGAGGGCCAGGGAATGGTTCCTGCAGTTGGGGTGCAGGTCCTCCTTTAGGGGGCTCTTTGAGGTGCTGGTGCTTGGCTAAGCCGTGGCTGCACCTCAAATCCATGTGACCTGGGCTTGCCTGGAACATTCGCACGCCAGCAATGCAGTGCTGCTTTGGGGTATGGTAGGGGACCAGGCAAGCCCTCCTTGCCCATTCCTCCTGGGCATCCACCTACCGCCTCTGCAGCATTCTGTCTCTGGCAGAAATGTTCTGGCCCAGCCTGGCAATGCCTGGCTGTGGGAGTCATGCCCTTGAGAACAGTTTCACTCCAGGAGAGCTGAGGGTTGTTGCATAAATCCCCTTGTCTCACCCCTCCATGACATGACCCTGGTCTACACCCCCTCCCCTGAACGCCTCATGGCTGGAGCTCCAGTTGCCCACAGTTCTAGGTACTCGATAGCATGTCCCTAAGCAGCTTCCTCCATGCCTCTGATTTGGGGTGAAGGTGCCCAGTATAGCCATGAGGATGGGGCCACCCCAGCTCTCCAGGGTCATACCTGATTCCCTGGAAGGTCTTGGAGCAGGCTTAGCCTGGACCTCCATGGGATGGCAGGTGAGGGTGCTTTTGAAGGGCCTCCCTTGTGCATGGAGCTGCAGCCATGGGACAGGGCTGAGAGACCCTTTGGCGGGACACTTTGAAGCTTACTTTCCATCACATCTTCAGTCTCAGAAGCTAGTGTAGACCCATGCCAGCTGAGGGGTCTTGGAAGCCAATCAGCTCCTTGGCCAGTCATGCTCCCAGTTGCTATGAATTGTGCATCCCCTCCCCACAAAGACATGCTGACATCCTAGCCACCAGCTAGGATGAAGGTGACCTAATTTGGAAACAGAGTCTTAGCAGACGTAATCAGAGGTCATTAGGGTGATCTCTCATCTAATGATTGGTATCCTTATAAGAAAATAAAAAGACAGAGGTACTGGGAAAATGGCCATATGCAGATGGGCCAGAGACTGGAGGGTGCATGGACAAGCCAGGGAATGCCAGGGAGGGATGACAGGGCAGTGGCTAGGAGGAGGCGCAGAAGGGTTCCATGCAGCCTCAGAGGGAACATGACCCCGCAGACCCCTGGTTTCTGACTCCAGGCCTCCAGGACTGTGAGATGATCTGTTTCTGTGGTTTGAGCTGCCCTGTGTGTGATACTTGGCTGTGGCAGCCCCGACAAGCCACATCCCCTCATATGACATGTCCCTGTGCTCAGGCCACGGTTGTACTCACTGCCATGTCACCCTATCCGGGCTTCTTTTCCTGTGCTCAGCGGGTCACTGGATGGAGTTAACCCAGAAGCCGAGTGCTTTCGCTCTATGTGGCCCAGCCATGTGCATCACTCAGCTCATCTTCACAGTGACAGCCTGGGAGGCGTCATTGTCCCCACCTTGCAGAAGAAGAAACTGAGGCTCGGAGGCAGCTCAGTGACAGATTCATAGAATTGGCCAGGACTGCGCAGTGCTGTGTGCAGTGTGATTTACTCAGTTTTCTTAATTTTATGCCCTTCTTTTGTTTTCTCTGTGAATACACAAGATTTCAAAAAAATCTTTAGGCCGGGCGTGGTGGCTCACGCCTGTAATTCAAGCACTTCGGAGGCCAAGGCAGGCAGATCACCTGAGGTTGGGAGTTCAAGACCAGCCTGACCAACATGGTGAAACCCTGTCTTTATTTAAAAAAAAAAAAAAAATTAAAAAGAAAAAAAGAAGAAAAGAAAATAAGACAAGATTAAATGCTCTAGTATCCAATCTCTTGACTCCTATACCCTGCTCATCAAGTTAAGTAGACATGGCACATATTTCCGAATTTATCTTTTACAGCATTTCCAGTAGGAAAAAATAGGTTGAATCATACATAAGTTAAAATGTACCAGCAGCAAAACAAAACCATAAATTTTTTGTTTTATGGGGAAGTTTGCAAAGACAGAGCCTAAAGGTGAGCTCTAATATTAACAATGGGTTTGTAAAGTCAAAGTCAAGGATTACTTTGATCGAATGCTAAAAAGTGGGAGGACAATGCCCAGGGTGTTCCTGGGCAAACTTGGGAATGATACTCACAGTGGGTGTGAGCGGTGTTCCATAGTGAAAGCCAGGCCATGAAGCCACCTACCAAAATAGGAACACACTTTCCAGTAACCTCAGTTTCTTTAAAAGCTGTGTAATACCTGAATCCCAAAATTATGTTTGAGAAACTCTCCTGCCCCACCTTTTTTCCCATTAAAGCGGTGCCTCCATTGTGTCCATTAGTCACTTGGCGTGTTCTGAATAGAACAGAGTGAGTCAATTTAAACAAACGCAGGAGGCCAAATCTTTCTTTTCCATTGTCAGCTCCGAAGAGAATTTTTTCCTTTGTTACTGTTTGTTGTGGAAAGGAGGTATGTGGGAGGAGTTGCTGTGGTCAGTTTTCAGATTGTACCTTGTTGAAAACAGAAACTTCTTCAGAAGGCAACCCTGCAGAGGCAACTTTGTGTGTAGAAGCAGGACCAGAGCCACCCAGAGCCCTTGCAAGAGCAGAAGGAATGGAGCTGGCCTGGATTGGCTAGGGAGTGATAGTCCAGATGGCCTTGAACAAGCCAGCTCAGACACAGCAACCCATAGCCTGGGTTGTACCTAGTCATCATGTCTACCTGCCATTATGGTAAGATAAAGTGCTGGTGGCTTATGCCAGACTGAGAGTGTCTCCAGTTGGCCAGGGGTGCTCAGCATGGCTTTCCGCAGCACCCAGCCCAGGGTGCCACTTGGATAGCAGTCAGCCCAGCAGATCACCCGAGGGTGGAGGGACCTAGTGTTTGTGGGTGGCATCTTTTAAGAAAAACACAATCAGGAATGTTCTGAGATTTTGGTCAGTGCCATGTATTTCAGGGTACAGGCCATGGGTCGAGGTCCCCTGCAGCACCCTCATTCTGCTAAGCCGTTAGGGATACTGAGTATGTGTGCCCAGAGAAGCCCCAAAGCCCATCGTGTCTGGGTTGCTAATGTTGGCCAACCACCGTTCACCTTGGTGGCTCTGTAGACAGCTCCGTCTGCCCCACATATGAACCAGGGCACTCCTCCAACCATACCAGCTGCCATTCATGTAGAGACGGTAGGTGTGCACAGCCAGTGCATCACACAGATTGCTCTCCCCTTAGCAGCTGCAGAGCTATGTTTGAAATGCACACAGGCTGCCCAAGGGTGAGCCATGATCCCTTGGATGCATGGCCCAGGGTCCACTCAGATTTCTTTCATCTGACTCACCAAGGTAGAGGAATTCAACATGCTTCTCCATCCTTGTATGGCCTTTCTTTAGAATCAACCACAGACTAATCTCTGATGACCATAGATAACAAGTGGTATACATTTGATACCAAGAATGAAAGAAATACAAACCATAAGATGCTGACAGATTTCTTTCCACCTGACCATCAGGTCTTGGCAATCATGCCTTGCTTTATGGAGCCCTAACACCTTATTGGAGCTCGAAAACCCACCCAGCACAGACTGGATCTTCCAGAAATGGTGCCACATCTGCTACCATCTTTGCCATATGCCACAACCCTCCCTGAGCAAAGGGCTGAGGGTACATCCTGCCTGCCTTCTGACAGCCAACTTCTGCAGGGCTCCAGGGGCCCCCACTCCATCAGGAGAGACGCAATAGGCCCACCCCAAGTATAGGCTCCTGGAATCAGGGATCTCTTTGCTGAGTTATAGATTTATTTTTTAATCCCCAGTTTGTGCCAGACACTCTTTATTAAAGAAAACATAGGCCTTTTCAACAAATTTAAAAATACACTAAAAAATAGGCTGGGCACAGCGGCTCACGCCTGTAATCCCAACAATTTAGGAGGCTGAGGTGGGCAAATCGCTTGAGGTCAGGAGTTTGAGACCAGCCTGGCCAACATGGTGAAACCCTGTCTCTACTAAAAATATAAAAATACAAAAATAACGGGGCATGGTGGTGTGCACCTGTAATCCCAGCTACTTGGGAGGCTGAGGCAGAAGCACTGCTTGAACCCAGGAGGTAGAGGTTGCAGTGAGCCAAGATTGCACCATTGCACTCCAGCCTGGGTAACAGTGCAAGACTCCATCAAAAACAAAAAAAAATAATTGATCTGAGTTTAAGAAAATTAAAGGAAGTGAATTCTGCACTTGCAGGTGCTTGTTCTCCATCACATGTGGGCTCTGTTGTAATTTGTGGCACCCGTAGGAGGGGTGTTTCAGAAGATTTTAACGGCTATACCCAAAGAGTGATTTTTCGAGAGCCGGCTACAGGCTTCCTTCGCTTTATCTCACCGCTGAGCGCCACATGTTCTAGGGACTGTGTGTCTGTGGGCTGTGTTTCTGTAGGGCTATGTGTCTGGGGGCTGTGTGTCTCTAGGACTGTGTGTCTGGGGGCCCGAGTGTCTATAGAGGTGTGTGTCTGGGGGCTGTGTGTCTACAGAGGTGTGTGTCTGGGCCTGTGTGTCTGTAGAGGTGTGTGTCTGAGGGCTGTGTGTCTGTATAGGTGTGTGTCTGGGCCTGTGTGTCTGGATGGGCTTGCTGGCTCCTGACAGCCTTGTTCCAGACTGTGTCTCTGCAGGGCTCACTTCTGTATAGTGTCCTGGTGATCTAGCACTCCCCGCTCTGCTAAAATACAGATCCCAGGGGCAGGCTCTTGTTTGTCTGGGAGTAATTCTTGCAGTCTAGGAGTGACTGTAACCCAAGTCACAGCCACGTGGCCTGGCTCACCTTGCTCCATGTTAAAGGTGGGTAGCTCCAGACCCTGAGGGCTCGCCTACCTGCCCGAGACCCCATGGTGGCTCTGCAGGAAGAGGAGCAGGTGGCCTGGAATCTGCCCTGGGATCTGCCCAGGGACTTTCTGAAGGTTCAACCTTCCCAGTTATGACCTCCCCCTGCTCCTCCTTGCAATATCCCTCTTCGATCCTTGTGGATGAGTGTGAGCTCTGTAGAAAAATCCGGCAAGTGTGCATGGTGTGGATGGCTCTGACCAGCTGCCGCCTCCTAGGATAGCATGGGCAAGGCACAGGACACAGTCTCCAGCCATGCCCCTATCACCAGCTGCCTAGGCTGGGACAAGCTATGTCACTTCTCCCTGCCTCAGTTTCCTCATCTGCACAGCAAGAATGATAACTGTGTTTACCTCTTAGGGTCACTATGTGGTTGCACAGCAAGAATGATAACTGTGTTTACCTCTTAGGCTCACTATGTGGTTTAAAGAAGAAAATGTAGAGCAAGTGCTCAGGACAGTGCTGGCCCTGTAGGAAAGACTCACAAATAGTCATTGTATCATTGATGAGAGCAGGAAGTGCGCTTGTTACATATTCACCCAACAGTGTGGGGTGGAGGAATGATGTACAGATGGACCCACACTTGGAGGACCTGCTAGTGTCTTACTTCCCCTGTACATGGACGGCAACACAGAGGAGAAAGTCTCCAGGTAACTTGCTTTCTGTTTCAGTGCGTCCACTGTCATTCAATAGCTCCATACTCATACTCGCCAAAAGTGAGAGCTTGGTTCTCCTGCGGCGGCATCTTCACTAATGGACATTTTCAGCTGTGCTGAGGAATCTGGGCCTGCTCCTTCCTCCCTCGTCTTCCTCTACAGCCCACGTGGATTCGCCTGCCTGCTTAGGGACTGGTCCCCGCAGTGTGGCTCCTGGGGCTCCAGCTTCACTCCTTCAAGGATTGGGATGTTGAAGAATGAAGAACGGGACCCCTATGCCAGCCAACCTGCCCGTGTGGCCCAAAGGCCCTTGCCAGGACCAGGTGGGGATCAAAGTGCAGGAAAAGAAGGACGTCAATTTCGGAAGAACCTGTCATGGGAATGACAGGATGGTTCCAGGGTCGGCGTGCCCTCCTGTAGCTCCCCTGGGGCCTCACCCCAGCAGCTTTTGGCAGCAGTCACACGGCTCTCACATCCAGCCTCGGCCGCATGGAAGCAGTCCTCACTCTCCCAGCTTTACTTCTCTGCCATGCAGGACTCCTTTCCTGTCCCAGGGAGCTCTACTTTCCAAGCAGTTCCGTGGCCAACAGCTGGAGTTTTATTTTAGGGACGAGCTGGCAACCCAGCATTTGTACTGAATGTTCCGAGTCGGCCTGGCCCGCGCGTGGTGCACCAGTGGGAACCCCACAAGGCTGGGCGTGGGGGAGTGAACTGCTTCTGAGGTTGCTGACATTCTATTTGGCTGCCTGAAATGCTTTCTCTTCATTCAAAGAGCAGCTGCTGGTCTCTGCCCCTCCGTCTTTCCTTCCTCCTCCTGGTGGCTTCCCTGTTCCTGCTATCCTGGCTCTCCTGGCTTTTTTGATCCCCATCCTGGCTCTGGGGGAAGGAGGATGGGTCTGGAGCACCTGTGAGGCCCACGCCTGGGCCCGCACAACAGAGGATGCAGCCCCCCAACCCCAAGAGCCCCAGATCAGAGGCCCTGAGCAGAAGCTGGGGTAGGTGAAGTGAATGCTCAGTCTGGGTGTTATCTAGGGAGGGGCTTGGGTCTCTGGGACACTCTGGTAAGATGTGCTCCACTGGAAGTTCATCATAACCAAGGGCCCATTGGTGGGCTTTTGCCTCTGGTGGCCCCAGGGCTCCCTCCTTCTGGTTACTGCCATCTGTTGGGGATGAGGGATGTCAGACTTCCCCTTCTCCGGGCGTTGGCGAGAGTGGAGGCAGTTGGAAAAACACATCTATCAGGCAGTCCCAACCCTGCACAGAGGATCAGGGATCGTGCCTCAGCCCCAGAGCCCTGCCCAGTGGGGACCACATCATGGACAGGCACGTTCCTGGGTGGCTCTGTGTAGTCACTGCCACCATGGGCTCCTGGGAGGCACCAAAGGCCCATCGTGAGCCCCTGAAATGACAGCACCTACCACAGTCAGCTGCCTTCATGGAAGGCCCTGAATCTGCTGTCCTGGGGGGATGGAATCCCCCTTCTGTCTTTCCTGTTCATCCTCTCCAGGCCCCATGCCCTCTGTGTGAGACCATGGCAGGATATGTTGTGGGCAGCTGGATTTCCAGCCCTCTCTGGTTGCCTTTGACTAGCAGGAAAGGGATTTGGAGGCAGATGCAGCGAGCCCTTTCCAACTCAGACTGAGGAGGAAGTTTCTGCAGGGCAGGAAGGAGAAGCAATGAATATCCACAGTCTAGACCCTCCCCCATGACTCCATCCCCAAGGTGCTCCAGACAGGCCTGAGATTCCCCTTTTCGGTCCTAGCCACACTACTCCTGGTGTGAGCCAGGCAGGCAGCCCAGCCCTCTCCAGCCCCGGCTCCTGGTGGCAGGAGGTGTCTTCCTGGCCGTAGCAGGAAGAGTCCCCAGGTTACGGCCCTGTCCCTGTGTCAGGACCCGGGATGGGAGTACACTCTGCTTTGGCCCCCCAGGAAGTGAGTTCCAAAGGACTCCGGCCTTTGCAGGAGAACTTGGTGGCTGTGCCTTTGACCTGGCATTGCAGGAACATGAACCCTGGTTCAACTTGTGCAAAAAAGCCAAACCCACCATCCCCACCTCTCGGGTTGCACCGCATGCTCTGGTGGTGAGGACCTGTTTCATAGCCCTGCATAGCAGGGGGCTGCTCAGGGCAGAGCTGCAGAGATACTATGCGTCTCTTTGGAGAGGAAGAGCCTGCGGCCAGGTCAGTGAGGAGCACAGAACAGGAGCACGAGGCTGGGCTGGAGAGGAACTGTTTGTCCCGCTTCCCTGGCTGGAGGAGGGCACAGTCCACAGGCTATTTTAGGGAGCAAGTACTGGCCAGCCAGAATGTGTCTTTGCCTTCCCCCAAGACAGCAGCACCGTCAGAGGGGACCATCTTAGTCTTGGGGAGCCAGGTGGAATTGCATCTAGAATAGACTGTGAACAGGGGCGCCTGTTGATTTACATTTATCAGGACTCGGTTCTTTTCCTTCCCAGACTTGCCCTGCAAATCTTGTTGGCAATCAGAGAGTGGAGGGCTTATCTTGATTTTCATGATCTTAGTCTTAATGATAGTTACCCGAGTTGGAGGTTTTTAGCCCCTTTCTTGGCCCTATACCCAACGGCCCCGTCCATGGTATTTTTCAAAGTTCAGTGAAGCAGTTTGGGGAGGAGTGAGGGGAAGAGAAGAGAAAGTCAGGACTCTGTTGGCAGAAGCCCTGCTGTTTTCCAAGACCCTACGCAAGCTTCTGCAGAGTTCTTGCTGCTGAGAGCTGAGTCCTCTGCCTGGGGCAGGGGTGGGGGGCGGTTCTCGGCCATCACACTTCTGGAATCCTGAATCTTAATGTTCCACAGTCGCACATCAGTCAGACCCAGGACCTCAGAGCTGCTCGTGGGGCCGTGGAGAGTCATGCTCGCTTCCAGTCGGCACGGAGCCTGCTGTCATGTTGCAGCTTCTGCCCTGCAAATTTTTAAGTCTCTAAAACTCTCATGGTGAATTTTTTCTCTTCCTTTAGTGGCACCCAGAAGGGCACCCAGCAGTATGCCTCTGGCGTTTGAACCGGCTGGATGTGGGATGGAGGACGTTTAGTGGGTCCTGGGGGGAGCTCAGGCCAGGCCAGGGTTTATCGTTGTTATTGATGACACAGATAACAGCTTTGCCCTGAAGCCTTTCACAGAGTTTATCGCCTTTCTTGTTATACTGATAGGGCTGCGATGTCCACCCCCTGTTCAGTGTGGGCTAACATTGAGTATCCAGTGAGAGTGCTGTATTAAATCGTATCTCAGCCAGGCACTATGGCTCATGCTTGTCATTTCAGCATTTTGGGAAGCCGAGGCGGGAGGCTCGCGTGAGCTCAGTTTAAGACCAGCCTGGGCCACACAGTGGGACCTTGTCTCTACAAACAAAAAACAAAAACAAACAAACACAAAAAGCTTAGCCAGGCATGGTGACGCATGCCTGTACTTCCACCTGCTCAGGAGGCTGAGGTGCGAGAATCATTTGAGCCCCAGGAGGTCAAGACTGCAGTAGCCATGCTTGTGCTACCCACTCCAGGTCTCCAAACCAAAAAATGAAACAAACAAAAATCTCCCCCCTGTTGGAGACCTCTCAGAGTGCTGTGGAAGGGGCTCTGGAGTCCATGGCCTCTGTTCTCCTCCCTCTTCCCTCGCTTCCTGGCTGTGTGAGTTTACCTGGATAAATTTATCTCAGGCTTAGTTTTAGAAGCCGAGAATTGCATGCTAGGCCCTGAAAAGGGTCAATTACTAAAAGACTAGGACCGCTAGAGTAAAAAAAAAAAATATTCCCTGCTGAGAAAGTATTTTATATTTCTACTTCAAACTTTGCTCTGTTCTGGTTAAATGCATTAGAAAGGAACATTTGTGCTTGTTAAAGAAAATTGTCAGAAGAAAACGAGGTGGTTGAAATGGAAGGGTGTCCTTGGATTTGGAGTCCCAGTGAAAGAACATAAGCGCTGGATGCGAACTTCAAGTTGCAAGCACAGCTCTGGGCAGAAAGGACTTTGGTGCTAAGTGCAGGTAGAAAAGGGACTTCTATTTCCTCACTGGGGTG
This sequence comes from Plecturocebus donacophilus, assembly GCA_004027715.1. Lineage (NCBI taxonomy): Eukaryota > Metazoa > Chordata > Mammalia > Primates > Pitheciidae > Plecturocebus > Plecturocebus donacophilus. Next base: position 12,631 of record PVKP010039615.1, read on the forward strand.
ACTAGACTATTGTCTAGTCAATACTCTCTTCCTCATGGGCACCATGTTTCCAGCCTCTGCTGCAGGCCACTGTGGCCCTGGGATGGAGTTCTCCATGGTGGATGTGTGAGGATGTGTCTGCTTTTTAAATTTTCTGTGTCTTTCTTCATGTTCTCTCCTCTCATTTGCTGGATAGACAAAGAGGGCTTGGGGACCTCCGAGGCCCTCATGGTGATAGGACCACGGAGGAGGGAAAGCCTGAGTCCCTGAAGGTTTGTGTGGAGCGCTCTTTCCCCCAACCTATGGTAGACTAGGACAAAGGAATAAACAAATTGACAGCTTATTAGGTCACTGAGCGTTAAGAGTTGTTTTCATAGGTGTTAACTCATCTTGGCTAATATTCCTACAAACACATTGAGGACAGGAACACTTATTACTGTTCCTTGTTTGCAGAGTCTAACTGGTAATAGGCACAAGGATGTTTACAGAATGAATGAGTGAGAGATACATGTGTCTTTACTTGGGGCAGCATGGCGCTCTGCTTTTCTTTCCTTTTGTTTTCACAAGACGACGGAAGAAGAAAGTGCTGAGATCAGACACTGCTACGGTCTGATGGTGCCCCCCCAAAATTCATATGATGAAATTCTAACTCCCAAAGTGATGGTGTTAGGAGGTAGGGTATTTCGGAGGTGAAGCCCTCATGCATGGTATTAGTGTCCTTGTGAAAGAAGCTCTAGAACGCTGCCTTACCCCCTCTACCATGTGAAGACACAGTGAGAAGTCATGGTCTATGAGGAAGGGGCCCTCACCAGTCACCCAGTCTATCAGTGCCTTGCTGTGGGACTTCCTAGCCTCCAGAACTGAGAGAAATAAATTTCTGTCATTTATGAACCACCTAGTCTACGGTATTTTGTAACAGCAGCTGAAATGGACTAATACAACACTCTAGATAGAAAAATGGGGACTTCCTAGCTCTTAGCGTCTTCTTACTGCTTTACAGGAGAATAAAGTCATCAAGAGTTACTGATGCTAGCACTGCCCTGGAGGGGTGAAGGGAAAGGGACTTGTTTTTCTTGAACTTACCTTTCTTTAAACCTGTCCCGTAGCTGCATCAGATGGTCCAAGTGGCATCACTTTAACAGTTATGCTTAATTGTTTCATAAATAATCATATTTAGTGGGAAAAGAATAACTGAGTCAAAGAGTTTTATATAATGATGTCCTTTAGTTGACTGTGTTTTTGGAAACTCCGACTGTTCAGAACTGCAGACAAAAATCAGATCACACCAGGAAAGAGCCTAGGTCAAAATGAATTTCCACATTAGTGTTAACTTTGCAAACTTGAAGTGAACACAAGCATAGGGTATTTTTAGTCTGTTCTCCCGCTGCTGATAAAGACATACCCAAGGCTAGGTAATTTATAAAGGAAAGTGGTTTAATTGACTCATAGTTCCACATGGCTGGGGAGGCTTCACGATTATGGTGGAAGGCGAAGGAGGAGCAACATCACGTCTTGCATGGCAGCGGGCAAGACAGCATGTGCAGGGGAACTCCCCTTAATAAAACCATCAGATCTCATGAGACTTATTCACTATCACAAGAATAGCATGGGAAAGACCCGCCTCCATGATTCAATTACCTCCCGTGATTCAATGTCCCTCTCATGACACTTGGGAATTATGAGAGTTACAATTCAAGATGAGATTTGCGGGGGAACATAGTCAAACCATATTACATGTCATTGAATATTTTGTGTATTTCCAAAAGGGTACTAAATTGTCCCTCCCCCATGCATAAAAATGGAACTCCAGGCACGTTCACCTCCAGGCTGTATGAACCTGCTCAGAATCAGACAGCACATGAGCATCCTCCATGTTCAACTCCACAGATGTCACAGTTGACTTTCATCGACAGCCAGCAATCACTATGCTTTATTGAAAAAATCTAGGAGGAGAAACATGCAGAATGCCATATGGTACACAAGGACTGGAATATGTTTTTAGAGGCTGGGGTGTTTCATATTAGAACATATCAAGTAGATTGTGGACTCCTTAAATGACTTTATTATAGATCTTCATGTCAAAGGGGGAGTTTTAAATGGAGACGTTGATAGGCTCAATTATTTCCGTGTGTTATTACATTTTCCTTCGTTGTAGACCTGGCTATGTGCTGTGGTCTGCATATTTGCACCTGCCTTACCTTAGATGGATTTTACTATATTTAGTGGCTACAAACACCCAATTTTCATGAGTAGATTCGGGGGCTCTTTGAAAACTGGGGCTAAAATCCTCTAAAGATGGAATCCAGACGCATGCGTGTGTCTTTATTTTGAGCTACCAGAACAATCTCGGGCATGTCTTTCTATCTGTTCTGTGTACAGGCTTTGACTTAAAGTTTTTATTGCACAAACACCATATCATGGATGTGCAAAGGACACAGCGGGACCCCAGCTGTAGCAAGCTGCATTTTCACTCTGAATGTCTAGGAGATTAGAATTTAATGTAGCTCCCAAGAGTTAAGGTTTTCTTCCAAATCCTTTGACATGTTGTGGACTGTGGATTCCAAGTTTATGATCACATTTATTAGTGCCTTCTGCATTTGTGGGGCTGATTTGCCTGTGGGAGAATGCTTTGCCCTTTCTGGTGGATAGACTTGTTTTTCTGAAGCTTTGGGAGGCAGGGGTAGCGATGATGATGTTAGAGAGGTTGCCTCGCCCCAACATTTCCTCCTCCCTGTCTCCTCCCAAGATGTGGGAGTCATAAAACCTGAGTTAAACTGAGCAAAAATGCAAAACCTCACCGCTCGAGGCAAGATGCCTCAGAGCAGAGGTCCTGAGACGTCATCGGGGTCAGCACCCACATGGACTGATTTCAGGGACACGTGTGGTGGATCACGGCTTTAAAATGTAGGCTGAATTCTGTGATTCTCCTCCAGTTGAGAGATGGGGTCCCCTACTCCAAACCCTTCACAGTTGGTAACTCCCTGATTCCACAGCAGCTGAGCACAGGGAGGGTGGGCTGAGGACCAGCTTGATGGCTCTGACCCAGGATCATCTCCTTGGTTAAAGCCCCATCCTGCTGGGAGGACAAAGCTTCTCTCTGTCGTTAAGGGTATAAAGGTCAGGTGGGCAGTTCTCAGATAAGAGAATGAAGAAACAGGAAGTCAGGAGGAGAGGGGACCCAGGAAAGGGCCACCCACGCCAGACCCAGTCAAGTGTCTCCACCTAGGCCTCCGTCTGCCTGTGCTTGGGGACAACACGGCCAGGCAGAGCCACATGCGCCACAGCATTTTCTGTTCCCGAGTGGCTCAGCTTCGGGAGCTCAACCACCTCTTGTGTAAGGAGGTAGTCTGGCAAATACCTTTTCCTTGGGACGTGTGACTCTACATTTGCGATGCCAGCCCAGGGCCACTGCTGCTGTTGCAGGCTGTGAAACTTGGGAGTGGCTGCAGGGGCGGGGCTTTGGAGTTTCCTCTAAGAAAGAGGAAGGCGCCAAGTTCAGGGCTCTGGGCGGCCTCCAGCTCAGTGTCTGCTTTCATGGACTGTGGTAAGACAGAGAGCAAGGCTGTCTGTTTGGAAGAAGGGAGCAAACTGTCCCCACACGTGAGACAAACGAGGAGGCTCAATTCTAGTCACAGGGAAGTGACCCGTCATATCTCTGAGTCTGAGAAGATGTCCAGTTGGGGACGCACCAAGGCAGAGCTTGGGTGTGAGGTCAGAGCAGGATGGACCACGCTGTGTGAATACAGGGTTGGGAACTGAACTCTCGCTGGCTGAGGCTTCCTAATAGAAGCACGCGGGAGCCCCCACTTTCCGTCGTGGGACCTTCCTTGTCTGTGCTGTGGATTGTGGATTCCAAGTTTAAGTGTCCATCACACTGCATCTTTGTGAATGCAGTCGCTGGTGTGAAACTCTGCCTGGGTCGGGGAGTGGGGCTGGGGAGAGCTGGAGGGTTGGTTTTGGGAGAGTCAGCACGAGGACTATCTTCTTTGCTGTGTAGGATCCTGTGCCCAGAGCATCTCCTTGAAGCAATCTTTTAACAAAGTTCTTTGTATGGTGAGATAATCACTCCTTCCAAAATGAGTCTGGCCGATGTTTCCCTTCTCTGTCTAGGAACGGAGCACATGTTACTGCTGCACTATCCACATGTTACCAAAAAAATCAAAGAACAGTGTAGCTGAGTTAATGACACTGACACCCATGTGCTTAGGGCAAAGATACGGATGCCTGTCCCTGTCTTTGAAGTAGGTACAAAGCACGATGGACTGATGAGTGGGTGGACAGATTTGAGAGAAAGCAGGTGGGCAAAATGTTCATGGTGCATGCAGGCCGTGGGGCTCAGGATGCAATTCTTTCCACTTTTCTAGATATTAGAAATATTTACAGTGAAACACTGGGTGATCTCAGAGCTGTGAGGCCCCTTAGGGTCACCCACGCATGTCTCCATTCTGCACTGATGGCAGTCAGAGCACGGTACTGGGGGATGGGACCCCTGAACTTCGGATGGTGCATGGTGCGTGTTCGTGGGAAGGACACTCTGTGGTGGAGGATGGTCCACCTCCTGCAGGGCAGCCAGCAGCCCCCAGGCACTGGCTCCCGGGAACAGCCCTTAGTCACAGAGACAGAGCCAGATAGGGCAGGTGGGGTGGTTCCACCCCGGATCAACAAGAGCTGGTCTAGGCCTGGAAGGCCCAGAGAGGGCAGCCTGCCCCAGGGAGGGTACACAGCATGGGAGTGGCCTCAGCAACCTAGAGCCTGGGAGGCTAAGTCCCCAGCTGGCCTTTTTGTTCAGTCTCTTGCTTTTTATAAAATCAAATGGTGCTCGAGCCGGTCATTTAGGGGTTTGTAGCAATTCTCTGCTCTGGGTACCACTGAGTGTACTGAAAATCACCATGGTTGTGCTTGCTCTCTTCAAGTTCGTGGAACTATGGGGGAGGCGGGAAGGCGTGTGTTTGGAGTTGTTTTTCAGGAGTCATGACAGGTCTTGCTGACTCACACACAACAGAGCAGTATCTGATAGGGCTGCCAGGTTTGTGGATACAGCCTGTGACCTTGGAATGATGTTTTTAAGTGTAAAGTTACTGAGCTAAGTGGTATGAAACCCCAGACTCTACCTGTTCTCAGTTGGAACTCACAATTAAAATCAGCCTACCAGATTTACCATTAGTGGTTAAGTCACTGTCAGTGCCACACACAGTCACTCCAGTGGGGGAGTGGGGGTCACACTGTGACTGCTCCAGTGGCTGAGGAGACCTGAACTCCATGTTTCCAATGTCAAGCCTCTGTCTCTGTGGGGCCCCAGCCACCCCTCCCCAACAGTAAGACCCAGCCCCATCTCACAGGATATTCAGCTACTTTCCACTGAGAGGCATTTTTTTAGGGAGTTTTCTTGCATCATTTTGGATCAAGCTTTTATTTTAAATTAGTGATGAGCTCTAAGCACTGTGGAGATCAATGCGGGAAGCTTCCCCCTTTCTTCTTGATGTTTTACGTGTACACAAAGCAATGAAAGGTGACTGGCTCAGAATGACTGTACAGATTTTGCTGTGGCTGAGGACGACCCTGAGGCACACCTGTTTCCCAAGTTACTGCCTCAGTTTACCTGAAGTGATTTAAATTTGGCTCTGGATTTACTCATTTAGAAGCACAAAGGAAAGGTTTGCTGCAATTTCTGGTTAAAATGGGCAGATTGATCATGTATCTTTTTCTACATTCCCTCTGAATCGTCACAAAATTATAGTAAATGAATAGGAAAAGATAGAAATCCAAAGGGATGTGGTTACCAGCAGATCAGACATGTCAACACAATTTTGAAAAATGGAAAGTACATGGCTTAGCTTAGTTAATACCTATGTGTTTAGTTAATACATAGGTATTAACTAAAACCTATGTACCAGCAAGTATGTGTGTGTGTGTGTGTGTGTGTGTGTGTGTGAGAGAGAGAGAGAGAGAGAGAGAGAGAGAGAGAGAGAGAGAGAGAGAGAGAGAGAGAGAGAGAGAGAGAGAGAGAGGTTGGGGTGGGTTATGGCATAACAAAGAAGAAAATTTATGATTGTTCCAGTTACTGTTGGTGCACAACAAACTAACCCAAACGAGAGTACATAAGATCATTTTATCATCCTTACAGATTCGGTGGGTCAGAAATTCAGTCATAAGGGAGATCTTATGTCTGATCCACTGTATTATGAGCCCCCGCTGGGAAGACTCGAAGGCCGGACTCAGCTGGAGCTGTCAACAGAGCACCTCCACGTGGCCTCTTCATGTGGTGGGGGCTTCCTCACAGCACGGTGGCTGAGTGCACAGAGGGAACATTCCAAGTCTCTAGGTGACAGCTGCTGCAGACGTCACATTGACCTTTTAACCAGAATCTGCTGTTTGAAGCCATCATAAGCCTGCCAGATTGAAGGGTCCATAGACCCCTACCTTTCAACAGGAGAGCATCAGAGAACTATGGAACCACGTTTTACAACTGCAGCAATGGTCACATAGAACCCTAGGAGACTTGCAATCAGGAGCACCAAAGGCCAGGGTGTGGCACAGCTGCCCTGCAGAAGGCAGGAGAGGCTCTGAACTTGGAGACTCCAGTTAGAGTTGAAGGCACAGAACCCAGATGGAGAGTAGGTGAATTAAGTGAAAACCTGCTTTCTGAATAGTCAGACCCCTCCACTCAGCCCTCTCTGTCTCCACTCAGTTTTGGGAATGTTGCCACCAGGATTATGCCCATTGGCTGGAATGGCAAAGAATTCTTCTTCGGTGAAACTGAGAAACCAAAGAAAAGAGACCTATTAATTGACATAAGACCACCATGTTCCCACCTGATAAACCTTCAGTGAGGTGACCCTATGACAATCTCCATTCACCCACACTGAGCTTCCAGTTAGCCAAATGGGGCCTTAATTAGTGAAAGAGAAGGCCCTAGACACCTGAGCAGCTGGGGAAAGCCTCTGTTGGGAAGACATAAACACACAAATGAAACAGCAACAAACAGAATAAAGGAACTCAGAGAAAGAAGTACAGTGCATCAGAAAACAAAGACAAGGCAAAGAAAATGCAAAAAACAAAGAAATAGCCAATGGTGACATGTTAAAAAGAGAACTTTTAGGGTATGTAAAAGAACTCTTAGAAAAGAAAAATATGTGGCAAAAGTAAAAAAACTCAATAGGAGTTTGGGAAATCTTCCAGAAAATAGAACAGAAAAACAAAGAGATATACAAGAAGAAAATTCAAGATTAATCAAGAAGATACATCTGACAAAGAGAAGTTCCAGAAACAGAAAAGAGAGAGGAAATGATCACAGACATTTACCAAAATGGAAGGAGGGGAGTTTTTATGCTGGAAGAACCATCAAGTGTTTAGCACATAGTGGATAAAAAAACCAAACCCACATCAATGTGTATCATCACGAAACTCAGGATA